>ML813423.1:0-26296 GCA_009831015.1 Picea engelmannii | reverse complement strand
AGGGAGTTGGTGCTTCCTTCTAGTGGGTGCTAGAGAAACCAGAGAGTTGGAGCTCTCAAACAAGTTGCATCTTGTAAGACAGAGGTAGCAGCCTCACATTGAGTTGGTGCTCAATTGTAAATGATGTACAGAACTGCAAAAGATTGCCTATCATTTCGAAGTAGAAGAGGTTTTCTCCCTTTATGGGTTTCCTCGTGAAAATATGTCTATGTGTGTATTTCATGTGTGACTGATGGTCTTTATTCTTACGATTCATATGTTGTATATTGTTGATGACCACATGAAGAAATATTAATAATGTTTTAACAGACTTAAAATTGTTTAAGCTTATATACAACTGATTCACCCCCCCCCTCTCAGTTGTTTTAGTATTTCCAACAAGCACCCTCTTGGAAAATTCTTCTCAAGCACACCTTGTTGAGCCAACAGAGTATTCAGCAACTCTGTGAGTGTCTTCTCCTAGACACTTCTCCTGTCTATGAACTCGAAATAGAGTTCTTCTATGCACTCTATGCACTTGCTTGATACCCTCCTGGTAGAGCTTTACAAAACCTTTAGTAGTTCTGTCTTTCTCTCTATGCCTTCTCTGCACAGTCTCGCCTCCAAGGTGTCCAGCAACCTTGAATCTTCTCCTTTCGAGTCTATGACTTCCTCTGGTGCGCCCTCCTGACATGTTTTTGCTTGAATTCTATAGAACTCAGATGTGCACTCTTTGCACTGGCTTACAGAGTCCTCAGTACTCTGTCATGCAACCCCTTGCATGAAGCCAAAAAGAACCCAGATTGGAAAATCAAAGAAACTCTTGAATAGATGAGAAAAATCTATCTATCCCTGCAGATGGAATCTAACATACATCTACAACATAAAATATGTTCATTCATAAACACATAAACACACAAAGAATCTTATGTAGGAAAAACTGCTCTTTGTATTAATATGAATGCTTGATTACACTGTGTTTGGGCTCTGACTGCAACAAAGTCTCGTCTCTCTCTTCTCTTGCTTATTCATAAATCACACCTAACTAATGAATCTAGATACAAAAGATCTAATACAAAGAGGGGCTCCTCGAGCTCTTCCCTCCATCTCACCAACTCTCATTAATTTCAATCAATTACATTAAATGACTATCTAGTCTGAATCAGATCTAGATCTCAGCCTGTCAACCATTAAAGGCGACTCTATCTACAACCTACACAAAAGCATGGCTTGGATTTACCAGCCTCACAATCATTTAATTCATTTAATTTCAATTTGAAATTCGAAATTGAGAGGGTTGGTGCCTCTCTTCTCTTGAATGTGTGTTTTCATGTGTTGGCTACCTAGCGCATGTGTTGAGTGAAGCGATGCTCCTGCATCATACTCCACTATTGCGAAAAAATCATGAGCTCCTTCTCATGAGCTTCCAAGCTTTGTTGAAATCCACCTGGATCCCAAACTATCTTTTGGATTTGTCCATCTGCTCCACTACTTTGTTGTTGTTGTTGTTGCTTCTTCCCTACTGTTATTGCAGGCTTCATTCTATTCAGGTTCTCCTTGTTGACTACTTCTTGCGCTGAACTCAACATCAACCTTCTTATCTTCTCAATCACCTCGTCTAGCTTCTCCAGTTGTTGGTTCTATTTATGCAGTCTCCTTGGCTACCCTTCTTCCCTCCAAATGGATAGATCAATTTGATCCCCCATGCGATTTTCTCCATCTCTTGTGGCCTTAGCTTGCCACTTTGCAGTGTCTTCACTGAGTTGTTGCTCAACTTCTTTTTCTGACAGATTTGATTCTGCCAGTTCTCCTACTGGCATATCTCCAGCTACTCCCCAGACTGGAATTTTGCTTCAATCTGTATGACCGCATCCTGGCAGTCCTTTTCTGGCTCTGAATTGCTTAACCAATCCTCCAGCATCTTCAACTCCTTCTCCCATGGAGTGAGTACCTCATTTGCACGCTCTTGTTCTGTTGGGGCAGATTCTGATGTCTTTTCCATTTGTTCTTCCTTTATGACAGTCACTATTGGTTGTCCTTCTACTGTTGTTGCCTCTGCAACACATGCTCTCGCGTCAACTTATCCTGTACACATTTCTCTAGATCAAACGGTGTTGGTCCACTGCACTCAGATCTAACGACCCAGATCTGTTCTTCCCTTTTGTGCTCTCCTGTGTGCATGGACGTAGATTCAACAGTCCATATCTTTTCTCCCAATGTCGATTCAACGACAGTTATGCTCCTTCCTTGCCTTAGAATATTTTCTAAGTGTTGACGGGTTCGACCTTCAATTCTTCCTCGAGCCTAGAGACTTTGGGTCTCGTCTACATTCTGAGAACGTTTTCCCTGTTGAGCTTTCTTCGCCTCTGCATGCTACTTGTGCTTGACGAGCCTTCAAATGGTTTTCTATCAACACTTCACCCAAGCGTTGGCCTGATGCACTCCTTGCACAGGTCTTTTTCCTCCTTGAGCTTCAACTTCTCGAACCTCAAAGGTCTTTGTCTCTTCTGTCCCTCGAAGATATGCAAGTGCCCTCTTGGAAACTTCTTCTCAAGCACTCCTTGCTGAGCCAATAGAGTATTCAACAACTCTATGATTGTCTTCTCCTAGACACTTCTCATGTCTCTGAACTTGAAATAGAGTTCTTCTGTGCACTCTATGCACTTGCTTGATGCCCTCCTGGCAGAGATTTACAGAACCTTCAATAGTTCTTTCTTTCTCTATGTGCCTTCTCTGCACAGTCTCGCCTCCAAGGTGTTCAACAACCTTGAATCTTCTCCTTCTGAGCCTATGAATTCCTCTGGTGCACCCTCCTGGCATGTCTTTTCCTAGATTCCACAGAACTCAGATGTGCACTCTTTGCACTAGCTTACAGAGTCCTTAGTACTCTGTCATGCAACCCCTTGCATGAAGCCACAAAGAACCCAGACTAGAAAATCAAAGAAACTCTTGAATGGATGAGAAAAATCTATTTATCCATCTAGATGGCATATAACATACATCTACAGCATAAAATACATAAAAGACATTCATTCATAAACACACAAAGAATCTCATGCAGAAAAAAATTATTGTTTGTATTAATACGAATGCACGCAGACCCCCTACCTCTGCCTCAGTAAGGTCCGTTGACCTCCCAGTCAAGGATTCTTTTCCAACAATCTTGAGTCGGATCGACTCTTCGAATTCCATGATAGAATCCTTGAACAAATCTATAGGTCCTTTTTGTTAGACCCCGCCTGTGCGAACTTGCACCAGGCACGAGCCCTTTCTCCAAACGACCATGGTCCACACCAACCAACATTTCACCTTTCAAGAATGCAGGACTCCTATATGCGAGCCCCACTTAACTCATGTTTCCCAATTCCCCAATATCTGAAATTGAGCCTAGTCCCACGGCTAGCTCCTCCATTATCTCTCTCCCATATGACCACCAATGTGGCCACAGCCTCAACTCGAAAGGGATTTCGGAATTCGCAACTTCGCTATTCCGGTTGCAAATTATCCTAAGTCCTTCGACCCCGGAAACCCCGAAAATGGATAACGGGTGATAAGATCCTCCCTTTTTAGTCGACAATATGCCCCTTATCTATAACCTGGGGCCAAACCTATTGAGCGCGTCGGAACTTCGCGTATCGCGAGTTCTCGTGGCTCCCTCTGTTGACTTCCTCTGTGTTGTGAGTCAGCGAAATGCCAACCTCTCTCCACGTGTCCTCTCTGATGGACGACCACAATGATGTCAACTCTTCCCCTTTTAAACCTCTGACTTATGTGGACCTCTACCACGCGTCCTCTCAAAATGGACGGTCCTGATGATGTTGGCTCAACCAACAACCTGGATTCTATTTGGATTTCGCGTATCGGGGATATGGAGTGCAGTCTCCTCCTTCCCTTTTGAATCCCTGACTCCCAAGATCTGGTGACTCCAGATCTACGATTCAGATCCTCCCTTAATCTGATGACCTAGATTCAATTGGTGATTCACCTTTTGTGAGTTTGGGAGAGTCTTCACTCTCATTCTCCTGGTAGTCGATTCTCTGAAGTGTGTGGATCTGTTGCCACCTATCCTTATGGATCCAATGGTCTATAACAATTTCACGAATCCTCCTTTCATGAAATTTCTCCTCAACTCCTTGCAAATCTCCCAGTGCTCAATTCCACAAACACCCGGATCTGCTGCCATGCGTCCTTTGATGATGGACGATTCTGATCATTTCGGAACTTCTCTCGTGCACCTTTCTCTAGATCCAACGGTCTTGGTCCACTGCACTCAGATCTGACTGCCCAGATCTATTCTTTCCTTGTACGCTCTCCTTTATGCATGGACATAGATTCGGCGATCCAGTTTTTTTCTCCCAGTGTCAATCCAATGACAGTTGTTCTCCTTCCTTTGGAGCTTCACTCCTTCCTTGACTTAGAAGATTTTCTAAGTGTCGAAGTGTTTGAACTTTGATTCTTCCTCTAGCCCAGAGACTTTGGGTCTCGTCTACGTTCTGAGAACGGTGTCCCTCCTGAGCTTTCTTCGCCTCTGCATGCTCCTTGTGCTTGAAAATCCTTCAGACAGTTGTCTATCAACACTTCACCTGAGCGTTGCCCTGATGCACTCCTTGCACAGGTCTTTTTCCTCCTTGAGATTCAACTTTTCGGACATCAAAGGTCTTTGTCTCTTATGTCCCTCGAAGATATGCAAGTGCCCTCTTGGAAACTTCTACTCAAGCACACCTTGCTGAGCCAACAGAGTATTCAGCAACTCGGTGAGTGTCTTCCCCTAGACATTTCTCCTGTCTCTTAACTCAAAATAGAGTTCTTCTTTACACTCTATGCACTTGCTCGATGCCCTCCTGGCATATATTTATAAAACCTTTAGTAGTTTTGTCTTTCTCTGTGTGCCTTCTCTGCACAGTCTCGCCTCTAAGGTGTTCAACAACCTTGAATATTCTCCTTCCGAGTCTATGACTTCCTTTGCTGCACTCTCCTGGAATGTCTTTGCTTGAATTTTGCAGAACTCAGATGTGCACTGTTTGCATTGGCTTACAGAGTCCTCAGTACTCTGTCATGCAACCCCTTGCATGAACCCACAAAGAACCCAGACTGGAAAATCAAAGAAACTCCTGAATCGATGAGAAAAATATATTTATCCCTGCAGATGGCATCTAACATACATTTACAACATAAAATACATAAAATATGTTCATTCATAAACACATAAACACACAAAGAATCTCATGCATGAAAAACTTCTCTTTGTATTAATATGAATGCCTAATTACAATGTGTTTGGGCTCTGACTACAACAGAGTCTTGGCTCTCTCCTCTCTTGCTTCTTCCTAACTCACACCTAACTAATGAATCTAGATACAAAATATCTAATACAAAGAGGGGCTCCTCGAGCTCTTCCCTCCATCTCACCAACTCTCATTAATTTCAATCAATTACATTAAATGGCTATCTAGTCCGAATCGGATCTAGATCTCAGCCTATCAACCATTAAAGTCGACTCTATCTATAGCCTACACAAAAGCATGGCTTGGCTCTACCATCCTTACAATCATTTAATTCATTTAATTTTAATTTGAAATTTGAAATTGAGAGGGTTGGTGCCTCTATTCTCCTTGAATGTGCGCTTTGATGTGTTGGCTAGATGGTGCATGTGCTGAGTGAAGCGATGCTCCTGCATCATACTCCACTGCTGCGAAAAAATCATGAGCTCCTGTTCATGAGCTTCCAAGCTCTGTTGAAATCCACCTGGATCCCAAACTATCTTTTGGAGCTGTCCATCTGCTCCACTGCTTCGTTGTTGTTGATGTTGCTTCTTCCCAGCTGCTATTGCAGGCTTCTTTCTACTCAGCTTCTCCTTGTTGACTACTTCTTGCGCTGACCTCAACATCAGCCTTCTTATCTTCTCAATCACCTCATCCAGTTGCTCTAATTGTTGGTTCTCTTTATGTAGTCTCCTCGGTTGGACTTCTTCCCTGCAAATGGATAGATCAATTCGATCCCCCGTGCAATTTTCTCCATCTCTTGTGGCCTTAGCTTGCCAGTCTGCTGCAAAGTTCAAATCTGTAGTCTCTTCATTGAGTTGTTTCTCAGCTTCTTTTTCTAACAGATTTGCTTCTACCAGTTTTCCTGCTGGCATATCTCCAGCTTCTTCCAGTTGCTCCCCAAACTAGAATTCTACTTCAATCTACATGATCGCAACCTAGCAATCATTTTCTGGCTCTGGATTGCTTAACCAATCCTCCAGCATCTTCAACTCCTTCTCCCATGGAGTGAGTACCTCATCTGCAAGCTCTTGTTCTGTTGGGGTAGATTCTGATGCTTCTCCATTTTTTCTTCCTCTATGACAGACACTGTTGGTTTTCCTTCTCCTGTTGTTTCCTCTGCAACACAAACTCTCGCCTCAACTGGGCTATATGGTAGGAATACCTCTATTTCTCCAATGATCAATACTCTCCTCTGATATTCCTCTGTCACCTCTACTTGTTTATCCAAACTCACCCCTGAGTTCATGAGACTCTCACATGGCCTCATCTTCTCTCCCTTGCCCACCTGGAAATATGGGATTTCTTCTTTGCCCACTTAGCAGTTTCTGAGATCTTTGCTTGATCTCTCCTCCTCACCACCACTGAGACTCTTCCCAACTTCTGGCTCACAGATATGAACCACTTACTCTTCACCTCTGAGGCTCTCAACATACCTCAGCCACCTTCTCAACAACCTTTGTTGTCCTTTGGCCAACACTTTCTGAACGGGCCATTTTACCTTCCTCTTCATGGGATAATCATATACCCAATGCATTTTAGCATCCTGGTGCATTTTAAATGCAAGCCTCTCCATCCATGCCCTTATCTCGCTAAGTTATTTATCTATCTCATCCTTGCTTTTTTGCTGGAAGTCTCCTCTTCGACCATGTCCCTGGCCTTCAGTAGTCATCTTCTCTCAAGAACGTGACTAGTTCTCCTAGCTTAGATGACCTGGCTATCTACCATTTGTTGCTCACCTTGCAACAATATTTTACACAGAGAACCAACACTCTGCTTTAGCTCCTAATACCACCTGATGGTATCAAACTATATCTTTCGTCTCCTTCTTCTCTGCTTGAGAGAAATCAAGCTCTAATACCACCTAATGGTGTGTATTAGAGTATTATTCTTACTTACACTATGCTACAGAAATGAAATAGTTTTGCACTCTAATACCACCTTGACACAGACCCCCTATCTCTACCTTAGGAGGGTCCACTGACCTCCCGATCAAGGATCATTCTCCAACAATATTGAGTCGGATCGACTCTTTGAATTCCCTGCTGGAATCCTTGAACAAATCCACAGGTCCTTTGGTTAGACCCCTCATGTGCGAACATGCACCAGGCATGATCCCTTTCTCCAGATGGCCATGACACTATCACCGCTATCCACACCAACAAATGTTTCACCTTTCAAGAATTTAGGACTTCTATATGCGAGCCCCACTTAACTTATGTTTCTCGAATCCCTGATCTCCGAAATGGAGCCTAGTCCCACGGCTAGCTCCTCCCTTATCTCTCACCCATATGACCATTGATGTGACCACAGCCTCAACTCAAAAGGGATTTTGGAATTCACGATTCTGGTTGCAAATGCTCTTAAGTCCTTCGACCCTCGAAACCCCGAAAAGGGATAACGGGTGATAAGCTCCTCCCTTATTAGTCGACCATATGCCCCTTCTCTATAACCTGGGACCAAACCTCTGGATCACGTCAAAACTTCATGTATCGCAAGTTCTCGCTACTCCCTCCGTTGACTTCCTCTGTGTCGAGAGTCAACGAAGCACCAACCTCTCACCACGTGTCCTCTCCAATGGATGACCATGATGATGTCATCTCTTCCTCTTTCAAACCTCCGACTTATGTGGACCTCTGCCACACGTCCTCTTAAAATGGACGGTCCTAATGATGTTGGCTCAACCAATGACATGGATTCTATCAAGCTTTCGCGTATTGTGGATATGGAGTGCAATCTCCTCCTTCCCTTTTGAATCCCCAACTCCCGAGATTCGATGACTCGGGATCTACGATTTAGATCCTCCCTTAATCTGATGGCCTAGATTCAATCTGCGATTTGCCTTTTGCGAGTTTGGGAGAGTCTTCACTCTCATTCTCCCATTAGATGATTCTCTAAACTGTGTGGATATGCTTCCACCTGTCCTTCCGGATCCAACGGTCTAGAACGATTTCACAAATCTGCCTTTCATGAATTTTCTCCTTAGCTCCTTGCAAATCTTCCAGTGCCCGATTCCACGAACACCTGGATCTGCTGCCATGCGTCCTCTGACGATGGACGGCTCTGATCATTTTAGAACTTCTCCCGTGTACCTTTCTCTAGATCCAACGGTGTTGGTCCACTGCACTCAGATCTGACGGCCTAGATCTGTTCTTCCCTTGTGCGCTCTCCTTTATGCCTGGACATATATTCGGTGGTCCAGATCTTTTCTCCCAGTTTCGATCCAATGATAGTTGTGCTCCTTCCTCCTGAGCTTCGCTCCTTCCTTTCCTTAGAATATTTTCTAAGTGTCGAAGGGTTCGACCTTCAATTCTTCCTCGAGCCCAAAGACTTTGGGTCTCATCTACATTCTGAGAATGTTGTCCCTCCTGAGCTTTCTTCGCCTCTGCATGCTCCTTTTTCTTGACGAGCCTTCAGATGGCTGTCTATCAACACTTCACTCGAGCGTTGGCCTGATGCACTCCTTGCATAGGTCTTTTTCTTCCTTGAGCTTCAACTTCTCGAACCTCAAAGGTCTTTGTCTCTTCTGTCCCTCGAAGAGATGAAAGTGCCCTCTTGGAAACTTCTGCTCAAGCACACCTTCCTGAGCCAACAGATTATTCAGCAACTCTGTGAGTGTTTCTCCTAGACACTTCTCCTATCTCTGAACTCGAAATAGAGTTCGTATGTGCACTCTATGCACTTTCTCAATGCCCTCCTAGAAGAGCTTTACAGAACCTTCAGTAGTTCTGTCTTTCTCTATGTGCCTTCTCTGCACAGTATCACGTCCAAGGTGTTCAACAGCCTTGAAGATTCTCCTTCCAAGTCTATGACTTCCTCTAGTGTTCCCTCCTAGCACGTCTTTGCCTGAATTCCACTGAACTCATATGTGCACTCTTTGCACCGGCTTACAGAGTCCTCGGTACTCTGTCATGCAACCCCTTGCATGAATCCACAAAGAACCCAAACTGGAAAATCAAAGAAACTTCTGAATATATGAGAAAAAAATATCTATCCTTGCAGATGGAATCTAATATGCATCTACAACATAAAATACATAAAATATGTTCATTCATAAACACATAAACACACAAAGAATCTCATGCAGGAAAAACTACTCTTTGTATTAATATGAATGATTGATTACAATGTGTTCGGGATCTGACTGCAACAAAGTCTCGACTCTCTCTTCTCTTGCTTCTTCCTAACTCACACCTAACTAATGAATCTAGATACAAAATATCTAATACAAAGAGGGGCTCCTCGAGCTCTTCCCTCCATCTCACCAACTCTCATTAATTTCAATCAATTACATTAAATGGTTGTCTAGTTCGAATCAGATCTAGATCTCAGCCTGTCAACCATTAAAGGAGACTCTATCTACATCCTAGACAAAAGCATGGCTTGGCTCTACCATCCTTACAATCATTTAATTCATTTAATTTCAATTTGAAATTTGAAATCGAGAGGGTTGGTGCCTCTCTTCTCCTTGAATGCGCGCTTTGATGTGTTGGCTAGCTGGCGCATGTGCTAAGTGAAGCGATGGTCCTGCATCATTTTGGATTTGAGTAAAATCTTGGAGCCCATTTACAATCTTCTTTCAAGTCATAAGGTCTCCAATAAAGTTGCATGGATTTTGCTTCTTTGGTTTTTGTTTATGACTTGTTTGGATTTTGCTTCTTCTTTTTCTCTCCCTTGAACTTCTTGTAGCCTTTGTTTACCTCTCTTTAAAGAAAAAATGGATTTATATAGTTAGCTTTAAATCTCTCCAAGTTCAAGTTTCATCTCTCGCGACATGTCATAGTTATTGAAAACTTTAAGAAGTTTTTCCCCATGTGACATGTCGCAGCCTCACAAATTTTCAAATTCATGATTATCCATGACACATCGCATTCATCAAAAAGTTGCAACTTTTTCAAGGCTGTGACACATCACATAGCATATTTCATACTTTGGAAGAGCGACGACATGTTGTGAGTGCCAAAAAATTCAATACAGCCTCAAACTCAGTGACACGAATTTCTACAACAACTCAAACTTTGTTGAATTGCAATATGTCTCACCATCATGAGGTTTGGAAGTTTCAGACCACCGCAACAAAAGAATTTCATGAAAGATTGAGGCAAACAATATGCACCCTGCAACAGTGCATTTAATGTTGTATATGTTGGGATATACACCGTCAGATTTAAAGAAACTCTAAATCATAGGGTGCATATTCCAGCTTATACAACATTAAATGCATTGTTGTGTGGTGCATATTGTTTTCCAAAGATTGAAAGACTATGAGACTTCACGCCTTAAAACAATTACAGTTGCAGTGGGATGCAACACATCACAAGATCTCAATATTGTGCAAAATCGTGATAGCCATAAATTTGACGTGAATCATGAGTTTTAACTTAGTTATAAACATGCACGCATTCACTCACAAGGCATAAAGAACAACCTTGTCTAAAAGTTCTACATTTTGGCATTTTTTTTCGCAATATAGTGATATCAATATGGGAGAAATCACAATTTTCTATTATTGAAATTGCATTTTTGAATGTATAAATCGATTCAACATGCTAAAAACCCCTTAGCACTCAGTTTATACAAACTTAGCCACTCTAATCTGTAGGTCCAACAATTTATCGTCGAATTTTGGGAAAAACTTCACCAAAAAAGAACCAAAACATAGAACTATCATAATTTACAAAAAGTAAATGCTAATAAAAAATAGGGTTTTTATCCAAGGTTCAAATTTTACTTTCTCATTGCAACACCTACTCTTTACACCTATCATATCATAGCAAGGCGTCTCAACATCTTTTAGGCTCTTAAACAAGCATCACTAGCAATACACACTAACTAGGTAAACATTACTTTACCCTTTCTAGCTAAGCTTGAACGGAAAGTTATTTTTGGACATTCTATGTATTTCAATGTTATCACTTGCGCCGCCCTCACCCCTCGAATCTTTTAGCTTATTTTATTTAACCAAGCTTCAAAACAAAAATGGTAAATTTTTTTGTTTAACATTGAACCAAACTTCACACCATAATGGAAGTCCTCAAGAAAACAATCATCACCATGAATGGAATTGACTAGCTAGCCAACATTTTTTTACCCCAGTTCTAACCATCATTGAGCCAACAATTTGCAATTGAATCTTCTCCATTATGTGGAAAACCTTGGGAAGGGTTTTTGTCCTTCTCAAATCTGAGTGAGTGTATGTTGGGATTGACAAATATTTCCTCAAGAATGGGGGCATTTTGTTTACATTTGATAGGTTAATTTCTCATAACTCAATGTCAAAATTCTTAATGAGAAGTTCTTAAATCTCTTGAGAATAAGCTAGTAGATTTTAAAATCCAACCCCCTACTTGCTAGACCTAGGAACTCATTTTTTCAAAGAAACCTTAATCATTCTAGGGAAACTACAAAGAATATGAGCATTATATGTTTACTTGTTGTTACCACACTAATGTGATGTGTTGTTAACATGGATGAGTGTTAGTATTTAAGGATGTATTATAAGAGGACACACAAACAAATCAAAATAATCGATGAGATCCATCTAGAAAGAGAAACTTCTAAAGATCTAGAGAAGGAAAAACAAGCCATAGGACTATTCAATGGTGATACATTATGAAAAATAAATAAGTCCACCGATTATCAATGGGGAGACATATATCAAATGTTTAAGGAGGAGACATACCTAGAGATTCCACTGCTGAAGGGAGATAAAAACCCCGATGCATGGATATATCAAGCCATAAAAAGATCTAGTCTTCACCGGGTTACAACTATATTAGCTATGCTCCCATGCATTGTAGTCTTATCTTGGATCATCTCACAAACATATATTCAACAAGATAATCAAATACAAAGAGGTAAAATCCGTCACCTCTTTCCATCTTTCAAACTTGGAGGTATATTATATGTTTCCTACTCCACAAGTTGATCTCACGAACAAATGGGTCGTGCAAATCACTCTTGACTACCATCAACTTCTAAAACACTGATGGATTCCTTATAAGAAATTTGGGTCAAGGAGTATAGGCATATATCCTACAGAAAATATTTGAACACCATACAGGTTGACTATGGGCCTTAATAAGAAGGTTTTATGGAGAGAAGGATGTTACACAATTCAAAGAAGATTGGGTGCCACTAATTTATTAAGTGACAAAAATGGGGACAATCTTCAAATGAGCATCTAATTTATTAGTTGCATTTAACCAATCCAATTCAAGAGTTAAGTATTTGGCAATAGGAATTCCCCCGAATTTCTATATGGCTTCTTACTTATTGGATGTTATATGTGCAACAAACAATTTCCTAGGTATGGGTTGGAAATGTATGCCTAGTGAGAAGCCCATCCATGTATATTGCCAAGACCTTTGGTAACATAAGTATTGAATTAATTGTACTAGGATCTACGAGTAGTGCATGGCACCATTATACACACTGATTTTTTTGGGAACCAACACAATGCATAAATGAAAAAGATATGTAGATGATATGTGCCATCAATGACTGGGATGTGACTAAAAAGGGATTCTATTTGAGAATATTTGGATCTATCAAGTCCCTGCACCTATTGCCTACATTTATACAAGAAAAAATGGTTCTACAAGAGGTATCCTACTAGACATACATAAGTGGAGTTGGACATGTCCTCACTCAGACCAAGAAAGCTCCATTTCCTCCTTCCCCAATATGCATAGGTGTATACAACATAGACAATGAAAGAGATGTTAAGGAATAAAAAGAAACTTTGGATATATTCCACTTTGGAACAAAAAGGTTTAAGAGAAATAATCCTTGTGGTGTGATTGAGAGCCATTGTTTAGCATGCAAATATAGGTGGTCATACCAAAATGAAGAATGGAAAGAAGAATAACTCTACTGAAGGGATGTATCTCTAGAGGAGCTAGCAATCAAAATGAGTGATGGAAGTATGGGAGCTACTGTCAAGAGGAAAGAACAAGATGATAAACAAAAGAATGAAGAAGAAAAGAGGAAAAAGGAAGTAGAAAAACAAAGGATAATAAATGAAAATAAGGAGGCTACAGAAAGAGTTGAAGTTGAACGAAAAAAAGAAAATTTAAAAGCCTCATAAGAAGAAGAAACAAAGAAAAGAAAAGCTGAAGAAAATGGTAAACAATAATAGGTAACACATAACCCATTGAGGAGGGATCATCCATTCCTGAAATATCTACAAATTTCACCATGAAATATTTCATTGGGGGGCACTTCCCACCTCTAGAAATGGGATTAGGCCTTTTTACCCCTTCAAATACAAATCTCATCGCAAAGCTAGATTCATTCATCTTCAATAAGAAGAAGAAACAAATAGTGAGAGAAACAAATAAAAATCTCAAATTACAAGGAATCCTAGAACTAATAGTGACTACACAAGTCCCTGTACTCACAAACACCAAAGAAAACCCCATGGTTGTCACATCTACAAGTTTTTTCCTACACACTTGTAACCAAGTCCAATGTTGCTAATATGATGAAGGAGATAAAAGACTACAAAAAAACAAAAAAAAAGTTTTATGGAAGATCAAGTGGCATGCCACATAAAATACATGAGGGGCCAATATGAGTTCAAGGCCTATGCATTCTTGATTCAAGAGGAAATAAACATAGTGTAGAAGCTCTTGTATAATAACTTGTAGGAATTTCATATTTACTCATCTCAATTATGCACCCTCCAAGAGAATATTAGAGACAAAATATTAATCCTATAGGGAGTTAAGATAGGGTTTGATGAACTGAGGAAATGGCAGGTAGAGGAAAAGGATGCACCTCAAGGACTCCCTAGAATGACCTAGAAAGAAGCTCAATATAACTACACTGCATTATCAAGTTGCAAATCAACTTGTGAATTCTTAGATAAAAAATTCACCACTTTAGTAAATAAGTGTCAATGCCTCCACCAAGTTGTAGAAAAGGTAATAGAAAGGTGCCACCTGCCTACTCTTGGGGAGATGATTACACACACGACAACAATAGAAAAGTTGGAGGAAATTATTCATCAAAAAGTATTTCCATAAGAATGACCTCTAACGTTAGCAAGGAAGTACTAATGCAATATATTGCAACCCCCTCGAAAGATATTAATTAATACATCAATACACTATAAATAATGATGTAAGCCCCAACAAAGAGAATTAGTGAGTTTTGAGGTGGTGTATGAGCATTTTGATCATAAACACATAGAAGAATTTTATCTCTATACGAGTTATATGAGTTGTAGAAGAATTTTATCTCTATATGAGTTATGGAGGGTATAGAAGAAAAATGAAACAAAGAACCAATGATGAGTCCTGAATAAAGACAAAAGTCCCTTGGAAAAGTTAAAGCAAGAAAGTGACAAGTGAAAAGACAAACTACCAAGAAAAAGAAAATGAGTTAAATCCACTAAGAGGCCATTTCTTTGTAAAGAATCATATAAATATAGTTTAGTGCATATAAATATAGTTTAGGGCAAGAAGAAGTGGCTTTTACTTGAATGAACTTTCATAAACTTTTTTTTTAAATGAAAGTCGAATGATGAGAAGCCTATTTAGGTCAACTTTTATGAAAACTCTGGTTTTGGTGTAGTGATCAACATTGGACTATTTATGCTACTGCAGTAAGAATTGTTATAAGATTGTGATTTTTTTATTTATCTTATATTCCTACTTTACTTCTGTCCTAAGAAATGTTGTATCTTTTGTTAAAAAACAGTGATATGCTTATAGATTTAGCATACATGTACTTCTTGTTATTTCTTGAAACAACTAACTAATCTGAGTAATTGCTAATACAGTTTCTCATTTGTGTTGTTTAACTCTAATCATTACTCTTAGTTAAAATAGATAAAACAGGATTGTATTGTGAATCTAGATTAATCTCAATATTAAATAAATTTGTTAATCATAACAAAACTTTGCAAAATAAATGGTTGTCAGGCCAGAATCCTAATATATTTTCCAATTCCAAACAGAATTTGGTGTGGAGAAAACCCCTTGCTGTTAAACAGATCATTTAGACTCGTCAACGCCAAGCTAAGCTTATCCAATACCTATCTAAAAATATCACATACTAATTCCTATTGAACTGCACCTCCTCTACGTTTAGCTGAAACTAGCACACAGAATAATCTTTCCATTTAAATTTTGATTTGATATGCTTCCCCATATTGCAAAGCCATTAAATTTGTACACAGCTTTCAGTTTTACCACCTCGGACTGTATCAACCTGACACAAATATTTCACAGTGTGAATGTGAATGAATTGAGTAAAGTCATCTTAAAAAATTAACGGTATTTACCTTATTGATGTCGTGACCATACGTTTGCTTGAAGCATTCCAATGTTGCATTGAGCTGAGGGAAACTCCTGGTGCCTAGAATTCGAACATACACATCCTCGTCTGTTCCCTCTGCTCTGCCTTCTCCAGCCTCGAATAGCTGATGTGCTTCTGTTTTGGCAAGGTTCATATCAACCTCTGAGCCACAATGTCTATATGCCGTCGCCAGTGCCACCAGAAGCTATCAAATCCCAAAACATTAGTATTAATCGACCTTTAGAGAAACATGAAGATGAAGAGACTGAGGTGTGCACGAATTTTATAGAGGACCACCTTCTGAGTGCCTCCCTTGGTTTCCCAAGCGATGTCTTCTTCCATGGATTTTCTGTACATGGCTTGGTATGCTCTCCTCACGTTCAGCAGTTCTTCTGGAGATCTACAGCATGCAATCTCTATAATAACTCCACAGTTTGCAATCCAGCCTTGAATCGCATATCGGGCAAGCTGTGCATCGCACTCTGCTGGATCAAGAAGCCACCACAGCATGGCTTTCTGTGTTTAAATTGCACGAACAGTTAAATAAGATTAATATTAACCCAAATAAAAAAAATAAAGAAAGCTAGAGACTATACAATCCAGAGTTGGGGAAATTCATCTTAAGTTTTAACCTCGAATCCACTGTGGGAAAAGTGTTGGGGAAATCCATCTTAAGTTTTAACCTCGAATCCATTGTGGGAAAAGTGGGTGGGGCAAATTTATCTTAACCTCACATCCACTGTGGGAAAAGTGGATGCGAGGTTAAGATGAATCTCATACAAACAATATGCTTTCATAGGGAGAGACTATACAATCCAGAGTTGGGGAAATTCATCTTAAGTTTTAAACCTCGAATCCAATGTGGGAAAAGTGGGTGGGGCAAATTCATCTTAACCTTTAAAATTGTGGGAAAAGTGAAAAGTGGATGCCAGGTTAAGATGAATCTCATACCAACAATATGTTTTCATAAGTTTTTACTGCTTTATGTCAAAGTGCAGTTTTAACCTTGCATCCATGTTTTCATAAGTTTTTACTGCTTTATGTCAAAGTGAAGTTTTAACCTTGCATCCAATGTGGGAAAAGTGGATGGAGGAAATTCATGTTAACCTCACATCCTTCTTGTGAAAAGTGAATACAAGGTTAAGATGAATCTTATATAAATAATGTGTGTTTTTACTGTCTCATGTTAAAACTAATATATATATATATATTAGGTTAAGTGAATTTTACATATATATGTATGGTAAAAACTAATTTTGAATCATCAAATTTCACATAACTACTCTACATCTTTGGGTTTGAATTTGAAATAGTTTTAGGGATGTATAGGCTGTTTTACATAACTACACTAAACCTGGAATAGTTTCACATAACGATAACGATTCTACATCTCTGTGTTTGAATTTGGAATAGTTTGAGGGATGTATAGGCTGTTTTACATAATAGACTCATCCCAAACACTAAACCATTTTGAATAGTTTCACATAACGATTCTACATCTCTGTGTTTGAATTTGGAATAGTTTGAGGCATGTATAGGCTGTTTTACATAACTACACTCATCCCAAACACTAAATCATTTGGAATAGTTTCAGGGATAACAATAAACCATTTGGAATAGTTTCACATAACGATTCTACATGTTTGGGTTTGAATTTGGAATAGTTTCAGAGATGTATAGGCTGTTTTACATAACTACACTCATCCCAAACACTAAACCATTTGGAATAGTTTCAGGGATAACACTAAACCATTTGGAATAGTTTGAATTTTACATCGCTGGGTTTGAATTTGGAATAGTTTTAGGGATTTATAGGTTGTTTCACATAACTACACTCATCCCAAACACTAAACCATTTGGAATAGTTTCACATAACGATTCTACATCTCTGGGTTTGAATTTGGAATAGTTTCAGGGATGTATAGGCTGTTTTACATAACTACACTCATCCCAAACACTAAACCATTTGGAATAGTTTCAGGGATAACACTAAACCATTTGGAATAGTTTGAATTTTACATCGCTGGGTTTGAATTTGGAATAGTTTTAGGGATTTATAGGTTGTTTCACATAACTACACTCATCCCAAACACTAAACCATTTGGAATAGTTTCACATAACGATTCTACATCTCTGGGTTTGAATTTGGAATAGTTTCAGGGATGTATAGGCTGTTTTACATAACTACACTCATCCCAAACACTAAACCATTTGGAATAGTTTCAGGGATAACAATAAACCATTTGGAATAGTTTCACATAACGATTCTACATCTCTAGGTTTGAATTTGGAATAGTTTCAGGGATGTATAGGCTGTTTTACATAACTACACTCATCCCAAACACTAAACCATTTGGAATAGTTTCAGGGATAACACTAAACCATTTGGAATAATTTCACATAACGATTCTACATCTCTGGGTTTGAATTTGGAATAGTTTCAGGGATGTATAGGCTGTTTTACATAACTACACTCATCCCAAACACTAAACCATTTGGAATAGTTCCACATAACGATTCTACATCTCTGGGTTTGAATTTGGAATAGTTTCAGGGATGTATAGGCTGTTTTACATAACTACACTCATCCCAAATACTGAACCATTTGGAATAGTTTCAGGGATGACACTAGACTATTTGGAATAGTTTCACACAACGATTCTACATCTCTGGGTTTGAATTTGGAATAGTTTCAGGGATGTATAGGCTGTTTTACATAACTACAATCATCCCAAACACTGAACCATTTGGAATGGTTTCAGGGATAACACTAAACCATTTGGAATAGTTTCACATAACGATTCTACATCTCTGGGTTTGAATTTGGAATAGTTTCAGAGATGTATAGGTTGTTTTACATAACTACACTCATCCCAAACACAAAACCATAAATTAATTAATTTGAATTATTTTAACAGTGTATAGACATTTACATGTTTTTCTAGGTAAAATGTCCATATGTTCTAAGTTTATCACAATAAATTGAGTGAAAATAAAACCCTGAAACCCACAAAGCCAGATATGAATATCACCTCAAGTTTTCTGCTTAGCTCCAGTTTCACTCTCTGCTTGAGATCTTCCTTGTACATCAAAGAAAACATCTGACATATATCTCTGCGATTCTCTGCTCTTCTATGGGCAAGTATATCGATTATCCTCCTCTCATCAGTTCCCACACGACCTGCAATCATTCCTTTTTCAACTTAGCGCCCAGAGTAATCGAGATGCAAATCTTATATCTATTTCCAGGTAAATACTACTGTCAAAAATCTCTGTTCATGGTACTCTTTCATAAAACATAAAATGCAATCAACAACAAGAACAAAGAAAATACAAGCAGAGACAGCTCCTCTTGGATATTGGAATTTAGTTGAATTTATACCGAGTGAGAATCCCTTGAATGCATCGCGTAGTTGTTGGCAATCTTGACTCGGATGAGGTATGGTTGGAGGCACTGTAACAGTCGCCATAATGCTCTTGAGTCTCTACAACAATGAAACAAATCCACAATACCCTGCAAGAATTATGTAGTGGTTTGCTCTAATACTTGCAGCTTAAATAAACGTTAAGATGCTCACATAAAGGGAAAATCAAACGAACATATTCTTGATCACATAAAGCATAATTAGATCGGAGCATATTCCTTCCTGATCTAAACTTTTTCATGGGGAAGAATAATACGTCGAAATCCACAGCATTTTTATCTCTATCTTTCCTTGAATATCATCTCAGTTAAAGGTATGGTTCTTTTCCACATAAAGCAATTCCATGGGCGCACGCACTTAGAGTAATTCCTATAGTATTGCTGGCTTACATTGATTCAATGAAATTAGACTGTAATTGTAACAGTAAGGCTGACTTACATCTAATGAGATTCAGGCTTCAGTGAAGCCTATGAATGTTTACATTCAGGTTTCATCCAGGTCTGGAGGTATAATAGGTATAATAAGTACAGGTCTGCATAACAAGTTAACAAGTAATTGAAAGAGGTGAGTGTGAGGGAGATTGGTAATTTATTGGAATTCATTGATATTGAAATTTAAAAACTAAAATTAATAAAAAAAAAAAAAATCAAAAAAAAATTAATAACAAAAAATATTTCAATTTTTTAAAATAATAACAAAAAAAAATATTTCAATTTATGTGTTGAAATTTTTTTTTAAATAATAACAAAAAAAAATATTTCAATATCAATCACAAATAATTACAAATAAGATATTTTAATGTCCACCTTAAATAAAATATTTTTATATCAACTTTCTTATATATAAAGTAATTGAAAGTAAAAAAATTCTTATTTCATCCAATTGGTGCTCTCTACATCCTAGTATGAAGGGAGATGTGTAATTCTTCCATTGCTTAACATGGAGTTGACATGTGGCATTTTAAAAAAATATTTTAATGTTCACCAAAAATAAAATATTTCAATATCCAATATATATATATATATATATCAATTGAAAGTTTAAAAAAAAATTAAATCAGTTCAATGGTGTGTTGCACAATATGAGGAAGAAATGTAATCCCTTTCATGCTCAACATGAAGTTGACACATGGCATGGATCAGCTGACACATGTGTCCCTTAGCGATGATGTTTTGGCAGCTGGCGCGCAAGAGGGTCATAATGGTTTGGTGGGGGAGGTATCTTCAGTCTATTTGACCCCTGTCACCTCTCGGGCTGAGGCCATCCAGAGAGGACTTTGTACTCCAACCTTGGATGGAAGCTTGACCGAACATGATGCGCAGAGGATGACGTTGGATGAAAGGGGGTACAAATATCGAGGTTTTTCAACGGATAATGGTTATGATCTCTTCGATGCCCGTTAATGACCAACCTGACTCCATCCTGACTGACATTATGCCTATGCGTGGAATATAGCTTCCAAATTTTGGTAAGATGATCCTCGTGTTCATTCTTGTTGTTTCCGCTCCTCATTTTTCTTCAGTGTGGGAGGGTTTGTAATCTGGTTATTCATGGCACCTAGGAAGGGGAAATTCGAGCCCTCAACAGAGCGTAAAACGCAAGCTTCTCTTGTCGCTGAAGAAGAAATGGTGCATTTTTTATTTATTGTCGACTCAACTGACAAAGAAACAAAGAACAGTACATGCTTACACAGAGGATGAGGTTGTGGACAAGTAAGTGGGAAACATAGTTCCTAACCTCGGTTGCACCGGGAACATGGATACTAAGATCCACCGGACAATGGAGCTTTATTGGCATGTCAAAGAAATGGTGGCGCAAGGCATGTGGCCACAAGAGCTAGAGTTCTGGAAATTCATACAAAGATTGGATGCCCTGGAACGTCATATCAATTTGTTGATAATGATGGTTTCATGGCCGGTTATGAAGCACGATGGTGTTTTTCAGATAACAGTCGACAAAAGAGTGCCCTCAAGCTCTTGGCCTCCTCCTCCTTCGACTCAGTCTGATAATCCTCAGCCTAAAGGTGCTCCCCAGGTTCATAATTTAGATGATTGACAATTGTGATGTTGTTTTAGGCCTTTACCTAATGGGTATGTTAGTTTTTACTATGTTCTCTTGCTGTTTTGATTTCAATGCCACAAACTTCTTAGTAGAAAGATATTTTCATAAGCTCTCTATTTTATATGTTTTTTTGATAGCTAGCCCGATTTCCCATAGGGCAAACCGAAAAACTTTTAAGCTTGATGGACATCTGGCTCAACTATTAGTTATGATGTACTCTATGTATGTTTTGTCCATATATTAATAGAAAGACTACTATATATATATACATGAACATCTTGGACTTTGGTGGACATTTTAGTTTCCAGATAATTTCCCCCCACCTAGGGGGTGCTTCTCGATTCAATAAGACTTTGTATCCCCATTTGGACCTGTAAGTTATTGTTGTGTTTGGGGACAAGATGATAATGTCTTCTGTGTCTAAGATGTGGACTCTGGAATGATTGATTGTTGATGTATAGTCTGCCCAGTGCTGTGTATTCTCTCCCGCAAGGCCCAATTCATGGGCTTCCAACCATTCACCATTCCATACCTTATTTAAATACAAGAATCCCTAAGAGTTTAGAGAGTGAATAAGGGGATTAGGTAGGAGGTGGTTGTTTTCACAACCTATCTAGGGATCCCTTCCTTTCAGAAGATGTTGAACATCCCCAATTTTCCAAATTAGGTATCTTTTGATCAAGGGGAATGCTTTGAGGGTTTCTTTCCATACCATGGATTCGTTTTGAAAGATTTTGGTTGGGTTTTTGATCCAATCATCGCTTGATTATATAGGGAAGTACTTAGCTTAAAGTACTTGAGGCCAAAGGGTGGCTCCCTAGACCAGGCTCTAAGCATTTTTTGCTTCGAAGGCATGTGCAAATAAATGGATGTTCTTTAGGCCCCATCCTCCTTATTACTTAGGGGAGGCAATCTTTTTCTAAGGAGTAAGAACCAGGGAAGAGTGTGAGGAGGGGCTAGACCATAGAAATATGCTAGAGAGTTGTCGAAGTTTATTGAGGATTCCTTTGGGGACCCAAGTCAGAGAGATCCAGTAGATAGGGATTGCTTCTAGGATAGATTTTACCATAACCAAACTACCTTCTATTGAGAACCATCTGTTGCACCATGTGTTGATTTTTTTCTCGAATTTTTCTACCAGCCACTGCCAATCTTTTTTTACATATCCATTTGCTTTCAAGTGGAAGCCAATGTATTTGAAACCATAATCCAAGGGAAAATGGGGGATGCCTAGGATGTGTTTTGCTTGTTGTTGGGTTTCCACTAATAATCCTCAAGAAAAGAAAGAATATGTATCCTCGTTTATTTTCATTCTCATGGCTTTCCCAAAGAGGTTAAAAGGATTTCTCTGAGTTGTTGTATGGATCTGATGTTTCCATTGCAGAAGATAAGGATTTCATCAAAAAAAATAAGGTGTGTAAGAGAGAAGGATGAGCTTACCAGGATCCATTTGAGGTTTCTCGAGTCAACTGCCTTGTGGATGAATCTGTTGAGGCCTTCTGCTACTAGGAGGAAAAGTAGAGGGGAGAAGGGGCATACTTGGCGGAGTCCTCTTTCCATCTTGAAGAAGGGAAAAGTTGAGCCATTGATGAGGATGGTAAAGGAGGAAGTGTCTATGAAATTCATCATCCATGTAACAAATGAGTTGTTGAATCCAATTTGTATGAGAAGGAGCCTTAGATAGAGTTAGCTTACCTATCAAATGCTTTGGAGACATCCACTTTAAGGGTGATTGCTTTAAGATATGTGTGTACACACATATATAATATATATGCACACACACATCTTTGAGTTTAACATTTTTATGAGGTGACTTTTTTTTAAATAGTTTTAAAATGGGTCAAAGTTCTTGAAGAGAGAATTTTATGGTCAAAATTCTTATCAATTAGATAAAATTATAACTTTCAAATAAAAATTAATTTGAAAAAAAAAATAGTTTTTATTTTTTTTTAAATAAATTTATCCACCTATTAACTTTCAATATATAAAAAAAAAAATATAATTAATATATATTCCTTATAAAAAAAATTAGTAATAAAAATATATAAACATTAAATTGTAATTCATATAATTTTATTAAAATGTTTATGTTATCATTACATATAACAACAATTTTGAGATAAAGATGTTTATAAAATATTATGCAAATAAAAAAACACTTTCCAATATAAATCTTTGAATTAATGTTATAACATTNCAGCCACTGCCAATCTTTTTTTACATATCCATTTGCTTTCAAGTGGAAGCCAATGTATTTGAAACCATAATCCAAGGGAAAATGGGGGATGCCTAGGATGTGTTTTGCTTGTTGTTGGGTTTCCACTAATAATCCTCAAGAAAAGAAAGAATATGTATCCTCGTTTATTTTCATTCTCATGGCTTTCCCAAAGAGGTTAAAAGGATTTCTCTGAGTTGTTGTATGGATCTGATGTTTCCATTGCAGAAGATAAGGATTTCATCAAAAAAAATAAGGTGTGTAAGAGAGAAGGATGAGCTTACCAGGATCCATTTGAGGTTTCTCGAGTCAACTGCCTTGTGGATGAATCTGTTGAGGCCTTCTGCTACTAGGAGGAAAAGTAGAGGGGAGAAGGGGCATACTTGGCGGAGTCCTCTTTCCATCTTGAAGAAGGGAAAAGTTGAGCCATTGATGAGGATGGTAAAGGAGGAAGTGTCTATGAAATTCATCATCCATGTAACAAATGAGTTGTTGAATCCAATTTGTATGAGAAGGAGCCTTAGATAGAGTTAGCTTACCTATCAAATGCTTTGGAGACATCCACTTTAAGGGTGATTGCTTTAAGATATGTGTGTACACACATATATAATATATATGCACACACACATCTTTGAGTTTAACATTTTTATGAGGTGACTTTTTTTTAAATAGTTTTAAAATGGGTCAAAGTTCTTGAAGAGAGAATTTTATGGTCAAAATTCTTATCAATTAGATAAAATTATAACTTTCAAATAAAAATTAATTTGAAAAAAAAAATAGTTTTTATTTTTTTTTAAATAAATTTATCCACCTATTAACTTTCAATATATAAAAAAAAAAATATAATTAATATATATTCCTTATAAAAAAAATTAGTAATAAAAATATATAAACATTAAATTGTAATTCATATAATTTTATTAAAATGTTTATGTTATCATTACATATAACAACAATTTTGAGATAAAGATGTTTATAAAATATTATGCAAATAAAAAAACACTTTCCAATATAAATCTTTGAATTAATGTTATAACATTCTTCATTTTAATATTATAACTATTTACTATAATAACACATTTTATTTTGATATTTTTATTATTATATTTATAATTTTTTCATATATATATTTTTAAATTTAATTTACTTTAATAATGCATTTTATTTTGATATTATTATTATTATATTTATAATTTTGTTCATTTAATTCTTTTTTTTAAAGTTGATAACCATATTTTTTTCATACAACTAAGAATTTTAAGACTTTACAAAGCATTTATAATGTCATATTTTTATGATTTTGTTTTAATATTCTTCTTCATATCATTATAATAATTTTACTTCTTCCATCATTCAAGGATGAATAATCATATTTCATTTTATTCAACTATATTCTTCTTCATATCACTATAATAATTTTACTGCTTTCCATCATTCAACTATGCGTAATCATATTTCATTTCATTCAACTATAAGTTTTAAGACCTATATTTAGAACCTTACAAAGTATTTATAATTTTTGTGATTTATCATTTTGTTTAAATATTCTTTTCCATATAACTATAAAAACTTTATTTTTTCTTATCATTCAACTATAAATTTTAAGACCTACTACAATATCTATAATGGTATATCTTTATAATTTTGTTTCAATATTCCTCATTATAACATTATAATAACTTTACAAAGTACCTTGTTTAAGACGTACTACAATATCTATAATAGTATAGTTTTATGATTTTGTTTCAATATTCTTATTATAACATTATAATAACTTTACAAAGTACCTTGTTGCAATGGTTATGTGATCCTTGATTTATATATTTTTACACATAACCTTTACAATAGTTATGTGATATTTTTTAAATAATAATTAATTTTTTAGTTTTATATAATTATGTATATTAATATTATTGTTATGGATTGTGAATAAAATTAAATAATTATTTTATTAATAAAACAATAATTTTAATGTTAAATTTAGTTAGTATGATTGGTTTTAAATATTTAAATAATTTAATTAGATAAAGATTAATATGATCCAAGTTAAGTAATTTTGACGACTTAAATATTTTTAAGTGATATTTTCTTAACCAAAAACTAATTCCACAAATCACAAACATAATAATAGGAATTTTAATAATTTAATTATTCAAAATATTCTAACATATTTTAAATTTATATAAAAGTGAAATTATAAAAAGCAAAATATTCCAATGAATTTTAAATTTATATCAAAAAGTGAAATGTTAAAAAGCTAAATTGTTTACATTAAAAAATGATGGAGAAGGAGAATTTCTTCCCATCGAAGGGCCAAACTTGTGAGTTAGTCTTTCTATGAAAGTTTCAACTCTTTATTTTATTTTATTATTTTATTTTATTAGTTGTTGGAGATTTAATTTGTTTACGCTTAAGGCATGGATATGGATGGGGCATAAGCTGCAAGGCAACTTTTGCTACAAACCCATAAGTGGGAGAATAATAATTACTTTAGGAAAGCATCGTGCACATAAACTTCTAGGTGATGAAAAAGTTTATTAAAATGTTTATTAAACAATTAAAGGTGATGTAAGAATTTACAAGGAATCAAGCTATCAAAAAGTATCATTAAACCATTAATATAATGTAAGAATTTACGAGGAAATAAGCGGTCAAAAACCTCCACATGTACGAGGAATCAAGCAATGACTTGGAATGCAAATGCTTTTGAAATTGGTGATTTTTTTTAATTGTTGATTAAAAATATTTTTTAAATAATTTGTTTTATTTTTATGGATATTTTTTTAAAGTAGAAAAAAGTAAATGACTTGAAATGCAAATGCTTTTGTAATTGGTGAAAAATATATTTCAAAATATTTGTTTATTATTCATTAAAAAAAAATTAAAAATTTATTTTATTTTTATAAGTATTTTTTAAAGTAGAAAAAAGTTTATAATAGTTAAAATTATCATTTTAATAAAAATAAACTTAATGGAAGAATTTAAGAGGAATTAAGCACTCAAAAACCTCCACATGTACGAGGAATCAAGCAATGACTTGGAATGTAAAT
>ML813422.1:203418-218541 GCA_009831015.1 Picea engelmannii | reverse complement strand
TAGTTTCAACCAAGATAGTATGCTTAAAGAAGCCAATATCTCTTGTGGTAATGGCTAAACCTAACTCGAATAAAGTAATGTACTTTTTAATAACATCTTACTTTAATTTCATACATAAAACCAAATATTAACCCATATTAAAAAAATTCTTAATAAACTATTAATTATATCTTCTAAATTAAATTAAATATATGTTAAAACTATTTTTTCAAACCATCAATGTTAAACATTTAAAATGCATCTCCGCTAAATTACTGAAATAAAATAGTTTCACGTTTTCTCATCTCAATCACAAATAACCAAAAAAAAAATGGATCTATCAAAATAGACGGAATGGTCAAAACCCTTTGGGGCTATGCTTAGGTCATGCGACTCTCGACACTCCATGTTTGGAACCTGCCTCGAGACACGATCTCTTTAGTTATCCCTAGGCCAGGGGATAACAAGTCTTACTCTAAAACCATTAAAAAGTAGTTTCAACCAAGATAATATGCTTAAAGAAGCCAATATTCTTATGATCATGGCTAAACCTAACTCGAATAAAATAATATACTTTTTACTAACATCTTACTTTAATTTCATACATAAAACCAAATATTAACCCATATTAAAAAAATTATTAATAAACTATTAATTATATATTCTAAATTAAATTAAATATATGTTAAAACTATTTTTTCAAACCAACCATGTTAAACATTTAAAATGCATCTCCGCTAAATTACCGAAATAAAATATTTTAACGTTTTCTCATCTCAATTACATGGATCTCTCGAAATAGACGGAATGGTCAAAACCCTATAACCAAAAAAAGATATGTACAAATAAACAAAATGGCCAAAACCCTAACTACAGGGTTTCTCTCAAACCCTAAGATGGGGATTATATAGGATTCTGTAGTCTGCCGAAGGTGTAGTGCAAGGGTCATGAGATCCGATCATCTATGGCTCCCAATGGCGGGGAGTCAGAACAAGGCCTTCAAGGGCATCGTTTCGTCAGTTCTCTCTCCTTATGGCTTCTGTTCTTGAGATGCAAGGGTTGCCCTCTGGGTTTGTGCTGGGATTAGGTTCTCTTCTTCGTAGTTCTTGTAAAATTTTTAAAGATGCCTTCTCTTTTGGTTTTTGCCAGAAATGGCCGTGTTTGTTTCATATCTTTGTGATTATTCTCAGAAATAGTAGATAATGTCATGGTTTCGTTAAAGGCGATGATGTTGAAATCAGTAATGATCCGAATGATGTAAAAAAACCAATGGATCCACTGAGCCTTTCTTTTTGTTGAAATCCAATGACAAGGTGATAATTATTTTCTGAATTTTATTGCGGACTGCAATATATATGGACCACAATTGTCTGATCAATGATTTAATCTATTCGTTGTAGTTCTTTTTTTAATTTCATCCGTCACCATGTCTATGTATTGTGATTTTTTAATAGCTTTTCAAGTCTTCGATTTTTTTACCTTCCTTCCCTACTATTTACAAAACCCTTAAATGTTAGGCATTTCCTATTGTTTGATATTTTGGCGCAGGCTGCATTTGAATTTTAATGCCAAGTCCCGCCTGTCGTATTCGTTTCGTTTATAAGTCGATCCGTGCATCAGTTTCTTTGGTGTCTTGTAGTTCATTAAGAAGAAATGCAATTAGTTGCAGGTAAGGTTGAGCTTATTGTTACATATCTTCCTCTCTAAAATTACATTCGTGTTTTAACTGAGTTTTTTTATTTTTGGCTTTTTATTATAAATTTAATTTCTAATGTTTTAATTGCTGAGGATGGTAAACAATATGTCCAGCGACTTTGTCTGGAACATCTAATATATTTGAAGTGAGAGACAATATGGAAGATACAGTTCACAACATGCATTATAACAAAATCTCTGATATCCAGATCTATACACAGCGCTACCATCTATAGTGCCTTCGTCTGACCAGAGTATTTGGCTGCGTGCAGTCTAAATCCCTTCAAATCCAAAACAAAAGCCCATAACACAAACCTATTTACAGATTTTTTTAAGTTATTCAACAAAAATTCATTTCTCGAAATTGCTTTACTGGATTGCCTTCTGCTCCTTTTGATTTCAGCCATTGTTGGGAGTTATAGGGAAAGTTTCCATTTCACCTACAAGTCGCGTATTTTCTGATACCATGTGGGAAGGGGGTGAACCAGGCTTACATAGAATATAAATAATAGCAAGATTTGAAAAAGATTACAAATTCTAATATGATTTGGTACTGGAAAAATGTTACAGAAAAAATCCAGAATGGATCAAATATAAAAGTCTACCTGTCATAGATATTAAAAATTTGTTTTGTTCAAGTTTTATAAGAACTTCTACATCATGAATTCCCAATAAAACTGATTAGTTTATGGGCTAACTCGGGACCAATCTTAAAGCCTGGAGTAATGAGTAATTTTTTCGGCAGGTTTTTTGGTGGTCCACTTTTAAATTTTCAGCATTAATTTTTTCGGCAGTTTTTTAGGTTTTTTAGTCTGTTTTTAAATTTTTGAACAATCCAAAACTCTATTGTTTTTCTGAGCATCTGGGTTGGTTTAAAATTGGACAAAACCCTGAGGTAAGGTTCTGAAATGCATGGAACTTTGATCCATGTGAAATGCATGGAACTTTGATCCATCTGAAAACTCAGACTACCTCTGAAAATTTAGCTATATTCAAGTCCGTTTTTTTAACTGAAAAATAAAACTCGAGAAGAAAGATTACTCCTTAATTAGCATACTCCATTTATAGACACGACCACTATGGCCAAAACTTCCTACTACAATACAATATACATGAAAGGTGACCGAGTTCATTCCCAGACTCCTGTCGATCCTTCTACCCTTCTAGTATTCATGGACCATACTGCCAAATTTATGTATAGAAATTTCAAATGACTAATATGGCTGAATCTTTCAACCGTGGAATATACATGAAAGGTGACTGGGTTCATCCCCAGACTCCTCGATCGTTCTACCCATCTATTATGGATGGACCAAACTGCCCTGCTCCTGGGATTATTTTTGGGTTCAATGGGGTAAAAGGAATACCAATGTATTCATCGGGGTAGGAGGAATACCCTTACTTTTTTTCTTTTGTATTTTAAAAAGTAGTCTCCAGACCAGAGAAAAAATCAGCGGGTCGAAGAAAAATGAGCGTAATCAATCATATCATATCTTATTCCATTTGATATCTGGAGAGATTTCTGATAGCTTGGTGTATATTCCAGAATTGGAACCCCAAATAAGTTTAACCTTGGAATGCTTTGAATTTGGAGCTTGCGTATTTTCAAATTGGAACCCCAAATAAGTTTATCCTCTGAGTGCTTTGAATTTGGAGCTAGAGTATTTTCCAGAATTGGAACCCCAAATAAGTTTATCCTTGGAATTCTTTGAATTTGGAGCTTTTGCTTCTAAGCTTTAAAAACGCTGATTCCAAAGGGGTAAAAGTGGTGCTTGTAGAGGATTAGGTGGAGATCAGTCCTTCATAAACATATTTTCAATGTATTGGAACCCCGAATAAGTTTATCCTTTGGAATTCTTTGAATTTGGAGCTGGTGTATTTTCCAGAATTGTAACCCCAACTAAGTTTATTCTTGGAATTCTTTGAATTTGGAGCTTTTGCTTCTCAGGTTTGAAAATATCCTAGAAGGGGAGAAGTGGTGCTTGTAGAGGATTAGGTGGAGATCAGTTCTTCAAAAACACATTTGTAAGATTTTTACGCCAAACAGAAATATCATATCAGACATGTTAGCTGTTTGCCTTACACCATCCACGAAGAGTCTCGAAAGCCCTGAAAGCCACACTATGACATTGTGTCTAGACTTCACTTTCGGACTCTAAAGGCACGTTCATCGATTTGGGTTCTTTGCGAGTCCGAATCTCTAGCAGGCTAATGTTTTTAACTTTTTACCAAGAATTATAAAATGTGCTTCTTAATCATGATCTAATTATATTTAATGAACCCTCGAATGGGGTGTTAGTGCGGGCCACATGGCGGGAGGAGGAGGAGAGGTTAGGCCAGTGAGGCAGGGGGCCATGTGTTGGGCTCGTGCCAAGTCCCGCTGCCTAAACCATGCATTTATTTGATATTACGTCGCCTGCTGCACCATTAAAGCTGGTGCGCCCGACTCCCATTAATGACTATACCATGGCTTCTCTGTCTGCAGGTGACTTCAATCCCCGCTTGTGACCCGACCCTCTCATCCCTCAGCTGCCCAGGCCTAGCTCACTTTGGTTTTTCATGGTGCTCGTGGTCTTCGGACTTCTCCAGGCTCTCCACGTCCATCCGGGGCATTCGGCTTAGTTCTGCCTTCCCTCTAAGCTCAGAATGTCGCGCCAAAGAGGGAGGCCAAGGAGAGGATCTCCATGGCATCCTCCTCGGCCCTGTGTTTCTGTTCCTCCCCCTGGTTCGCCCTCCACGCACTCCTCGCAGCCTTTGCAGCTCGAGCTGGAACCTCTCGCCTCCTCCACCTCGCCTGCCTCCCGGTTCGAATGTTTGGTCATCACTGATAGCTCGTCGGGATCTCTCTCGCGATATCCCGCAGCTTCACCGTATTCCCTAGCCAACGGGCCTTCTTTTGCATCGACAGCTTTCTCCTCCCGCCCACCTTTGGGGGCACCACCCTTTCTTCAAAATGCCCGACATAGTACGTACTCGTCTATCGACTTCATCCCTGACTCACCGCTGAAGGATAGTCTGACCATCCTCTATGCGCTGGTCTTTGAGCTCTGGCAAGGATTGGAGGACCTCCAGTTCCGACTGCAGCTTTTGGATGGGAAGACTTCGACCCTCCTTCAGATCCTTTCCACCTAGGAAGCTTTCCACTCCACTCCAGAAGCCGCGGCAGCAACAGAGATGCCCCATGCAGAGGCCGTCGACATGAATGAACATGTGCAACAACCAGAAGGGGACGACGTGGTGCAGGTCACGCACGGGGACACGGAGGTTGCGACAGCTACGGGCACCCATGTGCACAGTCCACCTGAAGTCACCCTGGTAGTTGCCAACCTGGAAGGGGGCAAGTTGGCCGTTGACATGCAACTGGAAGGTAAAGGGACGCCCATCGAAGAGGAACCTTGGGATGTGGCCTACCAAGCTACCTGGCCAGGTTATTTGCCAAGTGTCTGACCCCATTGGGGATCTGATCTTTTTCCTAGTTTATTTTCATAGCTGTAGCCTAGTCAAATTAATTCTATTTATCTAAGACTGTCAGACTGCTGGTTGAACTGGTTTCCCCTCTCTTGGGGCAGTTCAGTAACTACAACACAGTTATTTTCAAGTTTATGTAACTCTAGACTGGTTTTTGAAGGCCCTTTTTATATAAAATCTCTTACTTAAAAATAAATAAATTATATTTAATGAAAATATCATATTTCACATCAGAATAAATGAAAGATATATTATATAGGGTAGTTTTGACTATTTTTCTTCATTAATGATGATTGTATAAGTTGATGTAATGGAGAAGCTTTAATGTCTTAAAAGTCTTTGGATGTTCAAAGGTGGTTTAGATAAAGCTATGGGGCACTTTATACTAAGTATGGATATATGGATGGAAGGAAAGGAGCTTATGCTTTGTGTGTTGCCTATAGATAAGGTAGGGCCTTCTCATGTACCTTTATATCAATGATAAAAGTAAGATTTGTTAGTCTAATTTTTTTTTATTGATGACAATTGTATGTAAATCAAAATCATTGATCTGGGTTGTCGTGAATTTTGTAAGAGAGGAACCTTACAATGTACTTTAAGAAATATAGGCTATTTATTAGAGTTGTAATGGTTGTTACAAATTTCTTTGCATATAGTCGTTGCTACATATTTGTTGTAGATTTTGTTTAAATTTTACATTGGTTGTAGATCATCCTTTAAAGCAGAGTCTATTTGATGAACTTTAGAGATGGGTTTTGATATGTGAAATAAATGAATATACTTGTGGTGATTTGGAATGCCATCACTTCATAGGTGTTATCATATTGTAAATAGTGCATGTGAAACATTTTTGAATGCTAGTTTATAATTGATTTGAAATCTTGAAAGTTACTAGTGTGCATTAGTGACTTCTAATGCCAAACTCTAATATTATATTTAAGAGGAAGGGTTTTGAAAATGGTCTATATATTGTGGAAATTTGAAGTTGTAATGTATCTTCATATCAACAACAAAAGCATGTAAATCAAATTTCCGCAAAATAGACCATTTTTAAAACCCTTCCTCTTAAATATAATATTAGAGTTTGGCATTATAACTTGCTAATGCACACTAGTCAGCCTTCAAGATTTTAACACTTAATCCAACCCACCACAAGTATATTCATTTATTTCATATATCAAATCTATCTTTGAAGTTCATCAAATAGTCTCAGTTCAATAATTGCATTTCTTCACCTTCAAGGTTGATCTACAACCTATACAATTTTAAAACATCTCTAATACTATGCCATCAATTTATAAGTTTCCAAATCACCACAAGTAAATTCATTTCTTTCACATATCAAATCTATCTTTGAAGTGAGCATGATACATGTGGGGGAGTGGCCACTTATAGTGTTGACATGTGGCCCTTTTGACCAATTAGAATGTTTCATGTTGCAATCAAAGAAGGTCTTGAATGCATAAATTCTATAAAATGTGAAATGCCAAGAGACCAATAAGAAATTGTAATTGTCTCTTGGGTGAAACAATTGGAGAGGTGGTTTGGTTTGGATGTTCTGGGTCAAAGGATCATGAACAAGTTTCATTGATTTTGTTGGAAGTAGGGAAAGAGAGGAATTGTCATGGATGGAGGTTGACACGGATTGCCTAGGTTGTGAATCAAAGAGAATAAACAGCTTGAAGGTTGATTGACATGGTGTGAAAGAAATCTACATATAGCCCATAATTATGATTGTGGTTTTGTGTTTCCTAAGTTCTTACACATAGCAAGATAGATACTCATTTTCAATAGTTTATCATAATATGGGCTTCTCCCAAGGATTTCTTATGTTATCAATGTATGCCTCAGTGCATTGGTTTTAGTTTTGTTTATAGAATAGTTGAATGAAGCTTAATCATTGTTAAAGCACAATAAGTTATTAATAGTTTTCTATTTACAATTTATTTTGTTGGTGATTACAAATCAATCTAAGCTTAAATGCTAAAACACCATCCCACAAAGTGTGTCAATTATCCTACAACAAAAAACCAACCAAACTTCAATATTTTATCAACTAAAGAACCAATACCTAAATGTTTCATTATCTTCAATGATCACATGTAGTCATTAAAAGGAGATAAGAAAATTGGAATTTTTAACATGATATTTTGCAATTTACATAAGCTCCAATATACAATGGTCCTTATGCCAATGGGGGCAACTACAAAGGAGTGGTGTCTCAAACTAACATAATGGTTGATTGGTTGTGGTGTGAACATACTTGTTGCTTAATATTTCCACTTCCCTTTATGCAAAAATGCCAAAAGGATCTCGGGGTAGTACTTCAATACTCCTATCGTGTCTTACGAAAATACCCCTCTTATTAAGTTGGATGCACCTAAAATATATGCATCTTGGAATTGTTTCTACAACATAAATACCTTTCTATACATAATATTAATCCCACATTGGTTGAGAGATGTGGCCCACAACAACATATAAACTTCAATATACCATGATATTTATGCCAATGAGGACAACAAAGGAGTGGTGCCTCTTATTAACATAATGGTCAATTGATTGCGGTGTGAACATGTTTATTGCTCGGTATTCCTCTTTCTATACAAAAATATCAAAAAGTCTCTCATTAGCAGTATTACAATGTGTCTCTTTCATACACCTTACTAAAAATGATTCTTTTATTAAATTAGACATCCCTTACTAAAAAATATTTTTTACTAAGTTAAGTACACTTAAAATCTATATATCTTGTAATTAATTTTATGACATAAATGCCTTTGCCTATAATCTTATCGAGTTTGTCTTGGTAATTTATTAATCATATGAAAATTCTTTATAAAATCTAATTATTGAGTAATTTATTAATCATATGGAAATTCTTTATAAAATCTAATTATTGAGTTCATTTTGTTAATTTATTATGTGAAAATTCTTTAATTTATAAAAAGCTATGTTCACACTTTTTTTAAAATAAAGAACAAACTTAATCAAGTGATCACTTAATCAAGAGGTAAAAGAGAGGTTGATCTTCTATCATCTTGGAATCATCTCAAGCTCAAATGTCAAGTTGTTTGTTTTGCTCAAATGTCAAGTTGTTTGTTTTGATAGATTTGGTGCTTTTTCCATGTGAATTTTTAATGTCAAACACTATATGTGTTATTTTCTTCATTTGGTTTATAAATCTATTATAAATTATAAATCTATTATAAATTAGCAATGTCAAACTTTATGTATTAATTTTTTAGTATCCTTGCATTGAATTTTCAATGTCAGATGCTTTGTGCATTAATCTTTGATAATTATATGCGTTATTAATCTATGATAATTATATGCGTTATTAATCTATGATATATATATGTGTTATTAATCTATGATGATTATCAATGTCAAACATTATATATATTCGATGATTATCAATGTCAAACATTATATATATTCGATTCATCATCAAATGCATACTTTTTATACAATTCATTATTCTAACTTTTTGGCATGGTTTGCAATTTTTTCCCCTAAATATTTTATGAATTTTTATTTATTTGTAATCTTATTGGTTTTTAAATGTGAAGCATTATTGCCAGATTAACGATGAAATTGTAAAAAACTGAGTTTTTCATTTCATTAAAACAATTAGATAAGGTTTTAAATAACCTTGTTAAGAATATAAATAACTCTACAACCACCACCTCATCGTGCCACCTATTTGCTTGATCGATGTCTATGTTTCACCACCTCTCTGTTTTGTTATTTTCTTGACCACCTCCAAGTTTTTCTCTCAATGTCAAACAATATATATATTTGATTCATCATTGAATGCATATTAGTTTATGTTTGACTTTTTATACAATTCCTCATTCCTAACTTTTTGGCATGGTTTGCAATTTTTTCCCTTAAATGTTTTATGAATTTTTATTTATCATTAATCTTATTGGTTTTTACATGTGAAGCATTATTGCCAGACTAGTGGTGGATTTCTAAAAAATTGAGTTTTTCATTTCATTAAAACAAATAGATAAGGTTTTAAATAACCTTGTTATGAATATAAATAACTCTGCAACAACCACCTCATCGTGCCACCTATCTTCTTGACTATTGTCTATGTTTCACCACCTCTCTATTTTGTTATTTTCTTCACCACCTCTTTGTTTTCGTTTCAGTGCTATTTATTTGCTTCGTCGATGTCTATTTGCTTCACCAATGCACCGCCTTAAGCAATGCATCACCTTCCAAGCAGATAATAACAATTCAAGATGAGGCAGAGCTAGTTGTAGCTACCTCCCCTGGTTTTGCTTCNGTTTCAGTGCTATTTATTTGCTTCGTCGATGTCTATTTGCTTCACCAATGCACCGCCTTAAGCAATGCATCACCTTCCAAGCAGATAATAACAATTCAAGATGAGGCAGAGCTAGTTGTAGCTACCTCCCCTGGTTTTGCTTCTTGTTAATTTACATTTATCATATCAAGGGCAATAGATACCAACACTTTGTCAAGCAAACACCATCACCTTACCGAGAAAACACCACCTTTTGCCTCTTGGTATATTCATATTCCTGCATAGATTGCAAACCTAGTAGGTGCTTTTAATCCACACCAAAGCCTTGTGTTGTCCAACTTGTCTAGTTTTGGAGCAACATCTGTTCACCTCCTCAAATTCTATTACAATCAATGCAATTCAAGTTGCAATTGTTGGTAAGAACTTCTCGTTTCGATTAAAAATCATTTTTATTGTTGTAAAATGTATTTCTAAATGTAAAAAGTATTTTTGAATGTTTTCTATCAATAGCAATAAAATCAAATAGAATGGATGCTTAAGCTAATTGCCATTTATATTTTATAGCTGGTTTAGGACCTGACCTGGGACCTAACATGAAAAATTGTCGTGACCTAAGAAGTTGCTGCATAGTCTCTATGGAAAGAGGATCTATCCACACATATCATATTTGGTCTTAGTTCTGTGACTAGTATCTCCAAAGAAGGTGTTGCTTTCCTATGTTTACAAACTTGATCTTCTTTTTGGTTATTGTCAAATTTGAATCCAAGAGGTGAATTTTGTATGTTTGCTAGTTGTTTCTTCAATTTTGCCATTTTTGTTCGCATATCTCTCTCTTGAAGCGAATTGAGTGAGGAAAATTCATCCGAAATAACTAATCCACCCTACCCTCAATGCACAAAATATTCCAGGCTCTACAATAAGCTTTGTCTCTACCCTCTAATCCGTCTCCTAGAATGAAAGAATGTCTTTTGCCCACTGCACCATTAAAAAAATTAACATTCTCTATCATAGAGGTCCATAACATCATCGATTTATTTTCTAAACAACTTTGGTTGTTCTGAGCCACACTCGACCACCGACTAAGCCCATACTCAACTACTGACCGAGTCTATTGCCCTGGGGACTCAACCAACACCTATCTCTAAACCAACATCTATCTCATGATAATTGGCTTAAAACGACAAAACGAGGAAGAAATAGTTTGAATTTATTGCGGTCAAAATCAATATCTCTATCACTAAAAGCAACACGAATTAGATCATGATATGGAACTGTGGCTTATGGCCATGTTCTAGCTCCTCCAGGTCGGCACTCTTAATGGACTAGGTGGTCAACTTCCTCGTTATGCTGGTCACCCATTTTTTCACTCCATGTCGAAGCTGCGTGCCTGGATCGATTGATGCTGGTGGCGCCACTAATGTTGCAATCTATGAATTTTGACTAATGGAATAAAGGAAAACATATAAGTCCTCATTGTAATGTTGAGATGGCTTTATACAACGCTTCACCTTCTACCTATCCACAAAATGAATGTCAAGGAACATTTTGGAGATTGCCAAAAGAGGCTAGCCTCGGTTGAGCAACATATATCAACCCTGCTTGAATAGGCATGTCACAATAATCCCCCACTAAGCATGTCACAATGATCCCCCACTTGGCATGTCACAATAATCCCCCACCATATTGGATCCTGGAACTCTAAACTTGACATGGAACAAAACCAACTTCTTGCATGGGAAGAAGCCTACTGGAAAATGAAAAGTTGAGCCATTTAGTTACGGGAGGGATACCAAAATACAACATTTTTCAAAAAGTCGGTGGCAACTTGCAAAGCATACAACTCGACATAGAGAATTAGATCATAGGGGCACACTTTGTGAAACATTTGATGACATCACCATGATGTTAGAAAGTAATGGATGTACTCGTTTAACCATAGACAATATAACAATATTGTCACCCAACCATAGGTCGAAGCCACCCTCGAGCATCTTAACCTTGATAGAGAATGATTCTGGAAGCAAACCAATAGCCAACCAAGGCTAATGCACCAAGCAAAGATAACCAAGATTGATCAGAATGTCCAACCATAACCAACAGAAAGTTCTAGCCTAAACCAGGAATACAGATTGCGGCAACTACCGGCTGGAGCTGCTCCCCAGACTTGTGCACTTGCCCACTTTCTGCAGTGCGCACCTCTTCCCAGCTGAAATTCTGAGTTATGTGTACAAAATGAGGTTTGGCTACTTGTATTTATATTGTTTCCTGAGCTGTCTTGGCCGACTTCTCATTCTGGAGGCTAAATACTTAATATTAATTATTTCCTTCAACCGACTTGTCTTCTAGGGTTATGTTCAATGCTTTAGGGTTTCTTCTTTCTTCCCGGAATATTCTATTCTCGTCAAGGTTACACGTGGAGGTAAATACCTCCCACAACTACCATAATATCAACACTCCCTCCTAGCTAGGGAGGTATTGAAGGCAATGGTCTTGAGCACAAACACACCATTCAGCCGGTAGCATCATCATAGTCATACAGACTATCTCATGATTAGATCACGAGCACCATCATCACTATCAGTGTCATCTGACAACATCAATTGCATCATCTCTCGAAACCATATTCCATCTGAGTAATTAGACATGATGCTGAATAAGTCACTCACTCCAAGGAGTGATACAAGAACCATTCTTCTAATTCGGGCATATGTCCTAGAAGAATAACTATTCCAACAGATGCTGGAAGCCACGCGATGGGCTACAAGGACTACTCTTCTAATCCAAACATACGTCCTAGAAGGATAAATGTCCTGGACCATTTTCCATCTGGAGAATGTCTGTTCATCAGTACGCTGACCATCCATCTAGCTGATAATCATTTTCAACACTACTGATAGTCTTCATGGCAATCAGAATAATGTCATTCAATAGAACACAACTGTGTCTATCCATAGTAGTACACAACTACAATCCAGTGGTACACTACCACACCAAGTAGCACACAACTACTTAATCAGTGACACATAGTCGCAACCAAAGGAACACATCCACCACAATAGCATACATCTACTGTCCAGAGACATACAGTCTCCATAGAAATCATATCATCTGATATCAACCTGCACAAAAAACAAATTTCATGATATAAACTGAATCATTTGAGCCATTCTTCCACTCACATCTGTGAGATATGGAAGAGCATCTGCCCTCAAAAGGTAAAACATCAGCCATGAGGCACTGGACTATTCTTCTCAAGCATAGAAGAATAACTATCCTGATTTCTGAGCCTGGACCATTCACCTATCTGGGCCATTCCTCCGGCACTAAACAAAGTGCAACCTGTAGAGAATGAGTCTGCCCTAGGGAATGTCTGTCCTTGATTGATGAACCTGGACCATTCATTTAACTAGGCCATTCTTTCGGCACTAAACAAAGCGCAACCTGGAGAGAATGAGTCAGCTCGAGGGAATGATTGTCCGGACCATTTCCTAAGGAAATCACTGTCATGCACCAACCGCCAAAACAGGGCATTCTTCGTAACTGCTCACAACTGTGAACTTCGAAAGAGTGACTGCTCGGCAAGGCAGACCATTCTTCTTGACCACTACTGAGAGTGACTGTCAAGAATAAAGACTATCCTAGACCATTCATCCACATTGGCCACAAGGGGAATCACTGTCTATGGTACATCATCAATCTATCAAACCATTTTTAGTACGAAAATGACCGTCTGATCTGGACCATTTTCTGAACTGGAAAATGCATGTCCATCAGAAATCTCAAACCACTTTTCGAATTGGAAAGGAACTGCTCATCCTAGACCATTTTTCGAACTGAAAAATGACCATCCATAAATCAATAACACACTAGTGCTCCCTCCCAACCTGGGAGTCATCTCGTCCCTTTTCAATAAGGAAGTCATCTCCATGAGCTCCAACTTGTTTCTTGAGTATGCAAACTTTTTCATTTTGGACATAGGCTTTACCAAAATATCTGCTTATCTGCTCATCTGTGGAGATATATTGGAGAACCACTTCTCTTTTTTGGACCTCATCACAGAGAATGTAATGCTTGATCTCAATGTACTTCGGTCTTTCTGGAACACTGGTTTTCTCTGAAGACTTCATATAGCTCTGATCATTATAATATATCATGGTTGAATTCAACACTTATGTTTTCTGCTAGCTCATGACATCGTGGCAAGGCTCAAACTGGAACATATCCAAATGTCACTTCTGTCATCATGAGAGTTTTTCATGGATTAACAATCCATCATCTTGGACTTCTGAGTAACCATTCTGATACAATATCTCTATTATAGAAAGTCTTCATCACGCTTCTGTTGTGCATGAGAGGCTTTGCACCAAGTTGTTTGAATCCATACAAGATCTTCTTCCATCTGCATACAAGGGTCTCTTTCTGGTGTACCTCAAAACCTTGAGGTTGCTCTTCATATGCTTCTTGTTCAATTACTCTGTTGAGGAGAGCAGTGCTTACATTCATCTGATGTAAACTCCAACCCATGGATATTGCAGGAGATATAATGTCTCAGGTAGAGGTATGTCTGAACAAGCTATCATCATAGTCCTCTCCCTCCATCTGGGAGAACCTTTAGTTTTGGATCTCGCAATGCTTCCATTCATAAGTCTTCCATACACAATTCTTCATCACAACTTTCATTTCCTCAGTTTGATTTCTTTTAGTGGGTTCAGACCAAGCTAGTAGTCTTGTGATTCTCGATATAATGACTAGCTGTTCTAGCTTTTCTTTCTCTCTTGGAATCTTCATGTTCTTCCTCATGTTGCTTTTTAGCTCTTGGGTCATGGAGTTTTCTATAGATTCCATGCCCTGAAGATTCCAACTTCTTCCTTTCATCATAGGGTCATGGATGTGGATGGACAACCAGGGATACTTTAAGGGTTCTTTTCGAAGAAGACTTCTTCTAAAGTCAAACTGAACATGTGCTGCTTTTCATGGCTACTACCATTGATGGGAACATGGATAGATACTTCATAATCTTCAATGGATCACATTATTTAGGATTAGCTCCCTCCTAATCCTTGCTTCATGCATGAATCTATGATCTTCTTTTGGAATTAGATAATTGACTCCCTCCATCTAAGAGAGTCCATGCTTCCGTCTGCATCCTTATTGCCTTCTGCAAAGTGTCACAAGTCTTTTCCTTTTGATTGTTGACTTCTTTCGATTTTTACTTCTTCCAGGTTTCTTCAAGTTTGATTTTGATTTCGGCTTATCTTGCAGTTGTAATAGCTTCCATAGGAATTGTTACCAAGGATTGTCAATGGACTTCATCTTTTCATTTGTATTGCTTGACTTCTAGTCATCATGATAGAAATTCTTATCTTGTTATTCTTCCATAGGTATTGTTTCTCTTTGAACATCTTATCTTCTAAGAAATAGATATGCAAGATATGTACATAAACTATGTAAACATGGTATGTACAAGAACCATGAAGAATATTGTTACCTTGTCTTAGAAGAATAGGTTTGTTTTATCTTGCTTGGTCTTCTTTGAGAGTTCCCTTTCTTCGGCAACCGATTCTTCGTGTGTTTCCTTCCTTTTCTTTAACTCGGGACAATGATTCTTGTAGTGACCATATTTTTGACAGTTGAAGCATTGTATTTTTGACATATCTTTCTCTTGATTTGGTTTCTTCCTTGAGCCAAACTTATTTTTATTCCTG
>ML813422.1:159650-180813 GCA_009831015.1 Picea engelmannii | reverse complement strand
TCTATTGTCTATCTTCTTGGCCATCTGTTGAGCATTCCAGATCGACATCTTCATTGTAGCAGGTTTCTCTATTTTATGAATAAAGAAGAATTGAGATGTTTTGGCTTGTCTATCTTATTGCATATGGTTGAGGTATGTTCTGTGGTTATCTCTTTCTGTTATTTGCTGCATACACACATATAAACACATCTAAAAGGTAGATCAACAAAGTGTTTGACGAAATACTTCACTCAGAAAAAGTTTTAAAAAGACACCAAAACAGTGATGATCCTTGCATAATGGCTTGGGATCATTACAAGTGAAGATATCATTGATTTAAAATAAATGATTTTAGGGTTTTTTCCATGATGGTAATGCAGATTGCAAAATATATATCTTTTGACAAGGTGCTCAACTTGTCGCGAGACCAACACCATTGGAAAGAGGATTTTTTAGGGAATTGATTTGATATATTACGTGGTATACTTCCAATCAATATTGAGTGAACTACAATCCTTAAAAATATCTTCCCTCAATAACCTAGCTCTCATACTTACAATGGATTATGGCATTTTACAAGGATATATTAGCCTCCCAACTCATTGAGAAATATCCAATGATATATGCAGATTATATCACAACTACAAATTAAGTAGAAGAAGCCCCTCCTATATTTTTTCTTGAAGAGGCTATGTGGAAGAAGCCCCTCTTATAACTTCAACATGGTGGCCCGCACTTGTACATGGGACCCTAGTTTATGGTTGTACTTCCTGACAATGAACATCGAGGATAATGCTTTTCTAAGGGTGGTGGAGTATTGGGATCCTCCCTGGGCATGTAATGGGGGGTCGAAGGGCCCATTTGAGTAAAATACTAGAGGCCATTCAATTTAAGGTGGACTAGGTACACTATGTTCGTTATTTTTAAATAAGGCCCTCCAGGTCTTACTTCTATTTATGGTCCACAAGAGCCCCAATCCTAGTCCGTTTGGATGAACACATTTTACTTTTCTTGAATATTATAAACATTTTTAAAGACAGTTGTATATTTTTTTAGGTTCCCAGAGAACTATTTGGGATATATGACTATTGATTTTTCAGACTTTGAGTTTTAAGCTGAATTTTCAAGTGTGTGTCCATCACTCTTTTGGATTTTCAATGAATTATCATGTTAATTTCTCTGCATATGTGGCCATTTGTAATGTCCCCACTAATTTTTTTTTGAATTTTTCCTTAGTTTGATTGTGTAGACAAATTGTCAAACAGTTTGGATACAAACATTATATCAACAATTCACAGGTAACTCTAATCTATGTTGTTGGTTTACAAGAACACCAATATTGAAACTCAAATATCTCTATTGCATTTCTTATTTAGAATAGCTGCAATACAAAAGAAAATTCCCAACAAACAGTATAGAAGCAAATAACAATGAACTTGGTATATTTTTTGTATGTTGTCTCTGCAAGTACCAAGACATAAATGTTGCCTGTAGGTGATGATAAGGAGAAGCAAATCTCAACTAATAATAACAGTCATGTAAGTGCAAGAATCAACCATCAAGCATGTACACCAACTCTAAAGTTATTATGAAAGTCTATAAATGGCAACCACTCACACTTGACCCTCCCAACAACACTAAATATGTCCCCAACAATAAAATAATTGGCCCTAATCTAAGGGAATTGACCACAACAAAGAATACATGGCCCAAGAAGAGAGAATCGACCCTTACAACATGATACCATCCCACAAAATAACTAACTCGAACTCCAACAAGGGGATATTGATCCAATATGGGAACGCGACATCCCTACAACAGAAAACTCACCCAACAGGGAAGCAAATCGCCTCCTCAACTAGCAAGTTGACCCAACTCTAAGAAAATTGGCCCAATGAGGAGATACAACCCAACTCCAAGAGGAAACTCGACCTCTAGTAGCATAAACTTGACCCTAAATAGAAAATCTACCTTGGACAAATAGAACTCAACCTCCTCAACCAAAATTGACCTCTGCAAATGGAGAAGTCAGTCGTCAAATGATAAAATTCAACCAAAATGAATCACACTAAAGAAATATGAACGATCTCTCCTCTATGATAAACTAGGGTGGATAGTTTCACCACCGAACCCAATCCCAAACTCCTCTAAGGTTTTTCGTCCTAAGAGATAATTCCACAAGAGATCTCTCAATTTCGTCTTAGAACATAACATTTACATAATGAGAGAGGACACCCTCATTCTCCTTTGGTTTCCTCATCGACCCTTTTCTGACCCTTTTACCCTTTTAATGAAGTAAAGTGACTTTATAAACTCAAGTCACTTAAAAACACCTTTTTAATTAATTACTCAATGTCGCTTTTTCACCCCCATGACATTAAATAATTAATTAATCCTCTTTTCCCATTGATTATAGCCTACGAGAATCACTTAGGATATTACATCAATCTCCTGGAGATATCATTTGGAAAGGGACGTTACAATCCTCCCTTTCTGAGATTGCTTGTCCTCAAGCAACTGCAAGTTAGAATGTTGTAAGATCTAGTCACTTCCCCATGTGGCATCCTCTGCTCGCAAATATCTCCACTCGATGAGGTACTCTCAAATCACCTTGTTATGCAATATCCCCTCTTATATCTCCAAAACCTCCTCATGAACCAACACTAACTTCCCCTCCTCCTCCAATGGGGGTAACTCTATCGACAAAGTGACTTGTTGTCCCAATGCCTTCTTGAGGCATGAAACATGAAACACATTGTGAATCTTACTTCCTTCCGACAAATCCAACTCATAAGCTACCTCACCAACTCTCTGAATCACCCTGTAGAGGCCATAAAAGCATGGATTAACCTTTTCTGCACCACTTTCTTTAGTGTATACTATATGTATGGATGTAATCTCAAGAATACCAAGTATCCCACTTCGAAAGTGTGATTGACCCTTTGCCTGTCTGCATATATATTCTATTGATTCTGGGCCATCTGTAAATTGTCTTTGAGAGTCTTGAGGATGTATTGACTCTCTTGGATATGATCCTTGGATTTGGGGGGCCTACTATCCCCAAACGTGAAATCAACAAATGAAGGAGCATCGTAGCTATATAATGCTCGAAATGGGGTCATACCAATGTACATGTGATAAGTGGTGTTATAACAATGTTCGCCCAAATGTAACCACTTGACCCATGCCTTCTACTGCCTGGACACATAGTTACGCAAATACCCCTCGAGCCATTTGTTCACGATCTCGGTCTAACCATCTGACTAGGGGTAGTAACTAGTGCTAGGAGTCAACTCTATGCCAACCAACCTGAACAGCTCCTGCCAATATGCACCAACGAATCTGTTGTCTCTGTCACTGATAATGTACTTCAACAATCGATGGAGTCTGAATACCTCCCCGAAGAACAAATCTGCTACCTCTGTTGCCTTGTATTTTGAATATATGGCAAAGAAATGTGCAAATTTGGTCAAATGATCGACCACCACATATATCCAATCTCTTCACCGTACCTTCGGTAGACCTGTGATGAAGTCCATGGATATGCTTTCCCACTTCTACTTCAGAATGGGAAATGGTTGTAATAACCTTGCATGATGAATCTTCTTTGACTTGTTCTGCTGACAATCCACACACTCCCTCAGATGTCTCAATACATCATCTTTGAGGCCCTTCCAAGTGAACCTCTCACTGATCTGCATGTAAGTTTTAAAGTACCCAGAATGGCCTATCGGAGGTGTGTTATGCATAGCCCTCATAATATTCTCTTTCAAAGTGGACTCTGGGACTAAGTATATGTGTTCTTGTAGTAGATGATGTCATCCACCGCCTTGTACATGTCATCCTATATGTTTTGAGCCATCAACTCACTAGCAAATTTGTTCTTGGAATACTCTACCAAGAGATGAGATTTCTAGTCGGCTGAAATCTCTACGAGTGAACATAACTCAGGTTTCCTAGAGAGGGCATAAACAACCACATTTTTATTCCCTTTCACATACTCGATGTCGAAGTCATATGCTTGCAGTTTTCTAACCCACTTCTATTGTAGCTCATTTTAGTCCTTCTTCCCCAGTATTGTCTGAATTTCACCAAGGTATGCATGATGGAGAGCATTTCATTATCGTATATGGAATATAGTCTCTATGAATCTACGAGTTTCCTACTCTCATATGTTATTGGATGCCTATGATGCATCAAAACTACTCCTACCCCCTCACTCGATGCATCACACTCAAGCAAAAAGGGCTGAGTAAAATCAAGAAGTGATAAAACTGGGCAAGTGCTCATCACTTCCTTCATCCTGTCAAATGTCTTTTGGGCCTCCTTTGTCCATCTGAACACCCCTTTCTTCATGATATATGTGAGTGGTGCAAACAACTATGAGAATCCCTTTACAAACCACATGTAGTAGTTTCATATACCAAAGAATCCACACAAGTGTGTAAGGTTCTTGGGCAGTCGCCAATCTAGTATGGACTGGATCTTCTCCCCATACACTTGTATTCCTTGAGCACTGACCACATGACCCAAGTATAGGATATATGTCATGCCAAACTCACACTTTGACTACTTTGCATATAGTGATTGTTCCTCCATGATGCTCAAAATCTCATCCAAATGCTCCAAGTGTTCCTCCCATGTCCTGCTATATATCAAAATATCATCAAAGAATTTAAATAAGAACTTCCTCAGTTGCTTGTTGAAGATGTGGTTCATGCAGGACTAAAAGGTAGTTGTTTTGTTAGTCAATCCAATTGGCATGAATAGAAACTCATAATGCCCATAATGTCATATGAAAGTAGTTTTGGGGATATCCTTCTCTCTGAATCTGGTATGGTGATACCCCGATCGAATATATGTCTTTGAAAAATAAAATGCTCCATGCAACTCATCCATAAGCTCATTGATCATTAGGATAGGGTACCTGTTGTTGATCATCTTCTTATTCAAGGATCTATAGTCAATGCACATCTGCATTGTGCCATCCTTCTTTTTCACCAACACTACAGAAGAAGTGAATGGACTAGAGCTAGGCCTGATGTATCCCATATCCAACAATTCCTTTATAGCCTTCTCAATTTTGTCCTTAAATTTATTTGGATGTCTATAAGGAGTAGTGATCACTAGTTTTTCTCCCTCCTCCAACTCAATGGTGTGCTCAAATCCCCTGTCAAGTGGTCTCCCTTGAGGTATCTATCCAAAAACCTTGTCATACTTACTCAACAATGCCTGGATATCTGCATGATGATGTTATCGACCCTCTGCATTTTCCTAAGTTGTAATCAAGCACTCAAATGCACATGCTACATCTTTGTTTCTGAAAATGGCCTTCATGCTTTTGTTTGACACAATCTTAGGGCCACCATTTGACATGCCCCTTAGAACAACCTTGTTGTTGTTTGTTGTATTGAACTTCATCTCCATTACCTGGTAGTTCATTGTAAATTCCCATAATGAATGAAGCCACTGAACACCCAAAACTATATTGGTGTCCACCAGATCAACCACATCTAAATCATTAGTCAAGGTATAGTTTCCCAATTTCATGGCCAACCTCATAATCTTCTACGTGCATGTCATAGTAAATCCATTAACCACTACCACATTGAACCCCTCGAAGTACTTTGTATTCATGTGTCTCCTAGCCACCAATGTTGCATCAATGAAGTTGTGGGTTGCCCCACCATCAATTAAAGTTGTGACACGTTGTCCCCGTAGTACCCATATGACTATGAAAGTGTAATATCTAGGGGTTCCTGTTAGAGTGGTGATAGTCACACCCTTAGCCTCCTCACAAGGATGCTCATCACTCGAGCCTCCCTGCCCATTGCCATGTTCCTGTGTAACTTCCTCCTCTTCCTCGTCACTATTTGAGTGCACCTCTATGTATTGTACCTTTCCCTTCCCTATGAAATTATGTCCCAACTCCCAAGGTTCTTTGCAACTGAAGCAAATCTTATTTCTTCTCAACTCATTACGAGTCGCCTCATCCAACTTCTCCTTTCCGGTCCACTCTTTCTGAAAAGGTTTCTCAATTCTAGGGAAAGAAAAACTTGGAGATTTTTTTGTTTTCGGGACCGCATTCTCCATGTCCCATGTCCTTATAATATAATGATGCAGAGTCTTGAGTTTGAAGGATTTTACCCAACCACGTAGTGGCTCAGATAAACCTTCAGTGAACAACATAACTATCCTCTACTCAAATATATCTGTCACCGTGACTGGAATCCTCTGAAACTTTGTAATGTAAGCATCGAGTGTCCCAACTTGCTTGAGTTGTGCCAACTCTCTAAAATGTAATTTCAAATATTTTTTGTTAAACCTCTCCATCAACTTCTGTGTGAATTCCAAATAGAAGGTAATGTCGACATGTCCCAGAGTGACCAATACATGGTACCACCACTCGTGGGCCTCTCCATCCAAATGCAAAGTAAAGAATTTAATCACCTTCGTCTCTGTCATAGGGTTTACCTGGAAGTATGTGTCCAAATTTTGTACCATTTCTCTAGTCGTGCACTTGTTGGAACCATCGAAGGAAGGAATATATAACTTCAAAACCTTTCGCATGAGATCAATTTTTTGCGCACCCGTGTTGAAATCCCTTGGTGTATTCCTGTATTTGATGATATAGTAGTCCTGTATCGACATGGCTGCCTAAAAACACTCACCAAGAGCTTGGTACTCCTTCCAGTAATCATTAAAGGTTTCACCCTGTCCTTGCTTCCCTTGATTGTCTGTTTGTTGCTCCCCTAGGAAATTAGGAAAAATAGGTCTAGGAATCACTCTCATGGTGGTCCTAGTGCCAACATGTGTGGGAATGTTATTCTTTCTACCTTCTACATGATTCCCATTGTTCCCATCGGAACCCCCTGCCCCATTTTGACTCCTATGGTTTTGGTTCCCATTGTGTCCATTAATGCCCCCCAAAACATTGTTGCCACCATGGTTTTGGTTCACTTGAGTGTTTTTAACTAACTGAGTCAGGAGTTGTGCCAGTTGTTGTTTTCCACTAACTAAACCTTCTAGGATCTGCATGGCCCTATCCTCATTATCGTTGTCCCCCATGTCTCCTTCTTGTGTTGCCTCTGGTTGATCCACTTCTTCTTCTGAGTGAAAAATGTTTTCTGCCCCTTGCTTCCTTCTACTTCTATAGGTGATATATCCCCCATCTCCTTGCCTTGTGAAATAGAAAACCCCTTAAGCTGGCAGGATTGAGGCTTTGATACCACTGTAATGTCCCCACTATTTTTTTTTTTTTTTTGAATTTTTTCTTAGTTTGACGGTGTATACAAATTGTCAAACAATTTGCATACAAACATTATATCAACAGTTCATATATAAATCTAATCTATGGTGTTGGTTTACAAGAACACCAATATTAAAAATCAAATATCTCTATTGTATTTATTATTTAGAATACCTGAAATACATAAGAAAATTCCCAGCAAACAATACTTAAAAAAATAATAATGAACCTGGTAGATTTTCTTTATGTTGTCTCTACAAGTACCAACACAAATATGTTGCCTGTAGGTGACAATAAGGATCAACACATCTCAACTAATAATAACAGTCCTGTAGGTACAATAATCAACCAACAAACATGTACAACAACTCTGAAGTTAATATGCAAGTCTGTAAATGACAACCACTTGCACTTGACCCTCCCAACAACACTAAATCTATCCCCAACAATAATAGAATTGTCCCTCCTCTAAGGTAATTGACCCCAACAAAGAATACACGGCCCCAAAAGAGAGAATCAGCCCTTACAACAAGATACCAACCCATAAAATAACTAACTTGGCCTCCAACAAGGGGATATTTCCTCCAATATAGGAACTCAACCTCCCTACAACAGAAAAATCACCCAACAACGAAGAAAATCGCCTCCTCAACCAACAAGTTGACCCCACTCTAAGAAACTCAGCCCAATGAGGACATACGACCCAACCCCAAGAGGAAACTCATCCTCCAACAGAGTAAACTCGACCCTACATAGAAAATTTCCCTTGGACAAATAGAACTCAACCTCCTCAACCAAAATTGACCTCTACAAATCGAGAAATTAGCCATCAAATGATAAAAATCAGCCACAGTGAAGCACACTAAAGAAATCTAAATGATCTCTCCTCTATGATCGACTAGGGTGGATAATTTCACCATCGAACCCAATCCCAAACTTCTCTAGGGTTTTTCGTCCCAAGAGCCAAAGCCACAAGAGCTCTCTCATTTTTGTTTTAGAAAATAACAACTGCATAATGAGAGAGGGCACCCTCATTCTCCTTTTGTTTCTTCGTTGACCCTTTTTGAACCCTTTTACCCTTTTAATAAAGTAAAGTGAGTTTATAACAAAAGTCACTTAAAAGCACCTTTTTAATTAATTACTCAATGTCACTTTTAAAAAGTTACTTTTCCACCCCCATGACTTTGTGTATGTGGATGCTAGGGGTAGGTCAAGTGGACTGATTTCTAGATGACAGAGTAAATCTCTCCTAATTTCTAAATGTTAGTCCATTGACTTAGGGCTAGGACTAAAGATTTTCTCTTGGAAAGTGGGGAAAGAGCTATCAAAATTCCAAGCCTCCTTGTTATATCAATTAAATGAACTGTCAATCGGTTGCGGAGAAATGCAAGGAAGAACACAACAACTGGAAATTAAATATCGGAAGTATAACATCAATTTTTAGGTTGTTATAATATTTGTAGTGGAAACTCGGTCTAATCGACTGGCTAGTCGAGGATGATTGACTAGGGGACGGATCCACTTACGATTAAGTCAAGTCAATGGTCGACAGGTGGTCGACAGGACGACCTGACTAGAGGCTAATTAGATAGTCAACTAGTATCTAATTGGAGGTCAACAAGATAACCAATTGGAGATCAACTGGATGGTCAATTGGTATTTGATTGGTAGCCAACTGGTTTTTAGCCGAATGGTATTTGATTGGTGGTCGAAACCTGTAACAAAATCTCTAGATTCATAGGATTGCAACTAATCATCTTCATGAATCTATAACTGTTTTGGGAGCCAAGAATTGGGGTTTTACATGTTGTAGATGCCTATAATTATAACATTATGTAATATTGTCTAAGGTTAATCTTGATGATCTCGTGCCTTAGTAGAGAGAGTCGTGAGTTTGTAATGGTCATGGAGATGTAAGACAAATGGTTGTATTGTTGTTCTTGGGTTAAAGAAAGGGAGTAGGATGATGATTGTGTCTTAGGTGTGGACCAAGGTTAATCACACAACTCTTTATTCGGTGAATGAATAAGAAAACAAAGGACCATGAGTCACTCAAGCATTGATATTTTTCCATGTTGATGGTTTCTAGGGTAAATCTCTATGTACTTTGTATGACCACCATTGTTTTCTTTTGATTTAATCATGTATTCTATCTTTGTTGATAAAAAATGCAGTCACCTATATTTTCCCACTCCCGGTATAATAAAAAAATCAACATCAAAAGAAGAATATTTTTGAACGATTATAAGTTCATTACGCATCCTTCGGTCTTATATTCGTCTCACATTTTTTGGAATCAAAATCCATATCTATATTCCTAATATATTCACAATTTTGTTCCGACGTCCAACAGAGAGATTGCAAAAAGAACTTTGAAAAGTGACAAGAATAATTTGTCTAAGTATGGTGCATCTTTCCTCTTCATTTTTGAACTTTTGACTAAGTACTCTCCTCACTTAGTCATTTATCTCACCTTCCATCTCCATCCATCTCCACACTTAACCATTTTCCTCTCTTATCCCTTCACCTCTCTTCATACTCTCATCCCATACTTAGTCATTTTTCCATTTTCTCATTATTCTCATATCCCGTTCACTTCTCATACTTGGTCATTTTTCTACCTTCCATTCCTTACTCTCCTCTCTCACTCTCATTTCCATACTTAACCATTTTCCCTCTTTCACTCTACTCTCTTCCACTCTACTCCCATACTCTCATTCCATAGTTAACCATTTTTACTCTCTTCCACTCATTCCACACTTAGTCATTTTCCCCTCTTCCACTCTACTCTCCTTCCTCACAACTCTTATTACTCTACTCTCTATACTTAACCATTTTTCTCATTATTCTCATATTCCCTTAGTCATTTCACCCATACTTAGTTTCATATTTCTTTCACATTCACATTCTCATTTTATTTTATTTTATTTTCCTTTTCCTTTTCCTTTTCCTCATTCCTTTTCCATATTTCACGTAACGCCATGAATTCCTCATATTATTTTAATATTATTTATCTTGTCCTAAGTTTCCTAGACATATATCCAAGTGACACGTGGTAGATCACTGGAAGATGATTGGACGTGATGTGTCATACATCTACAGGTTGACTAGGTGATGACCAGGCAATGACTTGGCGTCCAAAATATTACCATGAGATATATTTTCTAAGGCACTAAGAGTTAAGCTAAGGCATGACTTCCATAAGTTCATTTACTTCACATGAATAATATGGAAGGACTTGGAATTATAAGCACCATTTTTTCAACCACCACAATGCATGTGGGATGGGCATTTTAAAATAAAAGGTAAATTTAAATCAAGGGCTAAGAATGACCCACGAAATTAATGGACAGTGGTTGAGTCTCTGACTTCCTGAGCTTGTATCTTGAGCTACCGACCTTTGTTTTCAGAAAAATATACCTCTTTGGAAAGGTAATTCAAAGGAAGATGTCAGAATAGGTTTCAAGAGCTTAAATTGGTCATAATCCTCTCAGAAATTGAAAGAACAGTTGGCAATATTTTTTACGGTGTGCTGGTAAATCTGCTTGGTACCTCGACTTCACGAGCACATATCTTGAGATCCAGAAATCAAAATTTTGCTTAGAAAGACTCGTTGGAAATTTGAGATGATGAAATTTACATCCAAATTGGTTTATAGGGATGATAAATTGAATATCACATCCAGAAAATTAAAATACAACCCTCTCTTTTAAAAGGCAGTAAATTAAATTTTTTGAAAAATAAAAGTTTATTTAAAAAAACAAAACCTTTATTAAATATGAGAAAGGCCCAATTCAAGGAACAAATGTAAATGATACAAATTTATTAATGAGGATTTAATGAGACATTAATTGAAGTGAATATTTCAAGAAGAAAAGTGTATGGGAAATTCGAGAAGAAAAAACCATAACTGCCTCAAGGAGTTAGAAGAACAAATTTTAAAAAACAAGAGAGGACTCCATAAAAGGGTTAGAGAAGGTTGCATTATCAAAGAAAATCAGAAATGAAAGGGTCCAACCATCAACATGCAGCCAAGATTTTGATCCATCAACATGCAGCCAAGATTTTGATCAGCAAAAAAGATCTCCATCTTCTCCATTCATCTTCTTCTTGTACACCATTTCCTCATGGTTTTTTGTTCATGTTTCTGAAATGAATATAAAGTTGAGTTCATGAGTGTTTCTATTATTGTCTTCCACGAATTTTCTTACATGATCATGGAATATTTATAGACATGTATGTGATTGTCAAATAGATTTTGTATAATGAAGACTATCTTTCATGAATAAAATTCCACAAAGAATTACTTCAGGGCATGACTTCAATGATGTTTCAGATCTTGGGATTTCTGAGTGTGAGATGTTTGAAGTATGCATATCAAATTCACGTTTGTTTTAAATGCAGAACTCATTTAAAGCTCTTTGATATGGACAAAATTATTTCATCCTTTTTCTTGTGAGAAGATATGGATATATCCTCTATTTGCGTGTGATTTAGAGGGTTGCATAAATGGTGATATATATATATTGATATTGAAGCCTTCCTTCAATATTTTCATTATTAAGAAGTTACTTGTTGCATATAAATATTGGATCATGTTATCGAGAACCATTCCATGTATAAATAAAAGCAATAAAGATTCGAAGTTTGCCTTTGAGCATTCTCTCATTTTCATATCCCAATATCTCCGTAGAAAAATCTTTAAAAAAATTCAAAGAGGAGTACCACCTCTATAAAAACTAAGGGGGATTTTATCCTCATGAGGTTGTTGTTTAGATCTTAACATATCTAAACATCAACAATCTCCTGGTTGGTTTTGTTGGGTATGTGTTATATTCTTTGCACGACTAGCTCTAATGTCTGCTACATTGCGTCGGGCGCGCAGAGGGGGTTTGAGGGGGCAGCGCCCCCGAGAATATTTTTTGCCTGGGGAAATGTGTCTCATTTTACCTCATTTTTTGTGTCGCCTCGATTTTTGTGTCCATTATTGGGCGGTTTTTCAGCACATGGCTTTTATTGATGGTTTTCTATTTTTGGTTAAGGAATTAGGGTTGTTGACTAATCCAGGTCATTGGGTTAGGGTTTTGGATGTCGTTGGATCCTATATGTATATTGTATTGTAAACAATGTATCACTATGATTGAATGAATATAGAATATGTTGGTTTTCTCGGTTTGGGTTTCCAGGGGAAAAATCTCTATGTAATGTGTATTTGTCATTGTATATTTTCTGTTCTTTTATTGAAAATCTGTTTGCAGTAAAATATTGTACAAGGTTAAAATTTACATTTAGTATTACAGCTTTGTTGGCTTCATGGGGATGCCTTTGTGGTCAAGGGTTTGGCTCGAGACTATGATAAGCCTTGTTACAATGGGAGATCTATGGTATTGATTTTTCAGGTGAAAAGAAATGGCGAGCAATTCAAAAATGGAGATCGAGAAGTTTGATGGGAAAATTTTTGAGCTGTGGAAGCTCAATATGGAAGATCTGTTGGTGGACAGAGATCAGTGGATCGTGGTGGATCCAGGTATTGCACCTACAAGAACTTCAACAAATGACTGGAAAAAGTTGGATCGGAAGGTGAAGAGCACAATCTGACTGTGTCTCTCATATTCATTTTTACTGAATGTGTCAGAGGATGCTACATCCAAAGATTTATGGGATAAGTTGGAGAATTTGTATCAGTCTAAGTCTCTATTTAATAAAATATTCCTCAGAAAGAAGTTGTATAACCTGAGGATGAGAGATGGAGACTCACTGGCAGAGCATTTGAATACCTTCAATTCTATGGTAAGTTAGTTAGTATTTGTTGAGATTAAAATTTCTGATGAAGATAAGTGTATCGATTTACTGTACTCTTTACCAGACTCATGGGATATTTTGGTTGTGGCCATAGGTAGTAATACAACTGCCTTGAAGTTAGATGAAGTGGTCTCATCCTTGTTGTCAGAGGAGATGAGACGAAATAACATGGAAGGACAAAGCACAATGCATTATTTGCAAGAGGACGCTCCCAAGAAAGAAATAGATCTAACTCCTCAAGTGGGAGATCTAAGTCTAAGGGAAGATCTAAGTCTCCCAAAATTTTTGTAAAGGTATGTTGGAGATGTGTAAAAGAAGGGCACTACAAGAAGTAGTGTAGATCCAAAGTTGAGAAAAAGACGGGATTTGAAGAATATCCTTCTACAGAAGAAAAAACCTCTAAGGAAGAAGGAGGGGATGTGTACTTGGATTCTTGAAGCACACATCTAGAACATAATGCATGGTTGGTTGACTCATGTGCATCCTTTCATATGACTCCCCACAGGTAGTGGTTCTTTGAATATGAAAGGTATGCTGGTGGTAATGTTTTCCTAGGTGATGACTTGACAACCAAAATCATAGGTTGAGGAAAAGTCAAGTTGAGGCTCATAGATGGAAGGATTAGAACACTACCTAGTGTTCTGCACATCTCAGGATTGACCAAAAAATTGATTTCTGTAAGCAAAATGGACGATGCAGGGGTAAAAACAGTATTTGAAAAAGAAACTTGCAGGATGGTTTGAGGAGCAATGGTGTTGTTGAAGGGAGTTCGGTTTGGAACTCTGTATAAGCTACAAGGAAGCACTATTAGTGACCGGTGGAATAGCTCCATTGTTCATGATATTGGAGTTGAAGAAGAAAGAACTCCTACAGTCTCTGGAGAAAAGGCTATGTTCTGGAATCAAATAATGGGGCATATCGAAGATAAGGGTCTTTGACTATTGCACGGTAAAGGTACTGTTGAAGGTATGTCTAACTTCTCTCTGGATTTTGATTTTTGCGAACTTTGTGTATATGGGAAGCATAATTGGGTAAGATTTCCCTCTGGTGCAATGAGGGCAGAAGGAATTAGACAACTAGTTCACAGTGATGTGTTTGGACCTGTGTCAATTCCATCATTGGGAAAATATGTGTATTATGTCTCATTTATAGATGACTTGTCAAGGAATACTTGGATATATTTCCTCAGGAAGAAATCTGAAATCTTTGGCAGGTTTAAAGAGTTTAAAGCTCTTGTTGAGAATCAAACAAAGAAAAGAATTAAGGCGTGGAGGAAAGATAATGGCAGAGATTTCTACAGGAATTAATTTGAAGAACTCTATAAGAAGTGTGGTATAGAAAGGCAGAAGACTACTCCATTTACACCTCAACATAATGGAGTTGTAGAAAGGATGAACAAGAAGTTGATGGAAAAATCAAGGTGCATGCTCAGTGGTGTCGGGTTAGGGAAATAATTTTGGGCAGAGGCAGTGGGTACTGCATGTTATCTGGTCAACATATCACCCTCATAAGCGCTGGATGACAAGACTCCATAAGAGGTATGGACTGGTAAGAAACCTTCTCTCACACATATCAAGGTATTTGGATGTGAGGCCTATGTTCATGTTCGAAAGGAAAACATGAGTTTGCTAGATAAGAAGGTTGAAAAGTGTATCTTTATTGGGTATAAAGATGGTCTGAAAGGTTATAAGCTTTGGAACCTAGAAACTAAAAAGGTTGTGTATAGCCAAGATGTGGTATTTAGAGAAATGAAGGATGTTGTTAAACATGAATTCCTACCAAGTAAGGAAGAAACATGTCGCATTTTTGCCTCGTTTTTTCGCGTCGCTTTGATTTTCATGTCCATTGTTGGGTGGTTTTTCGACACATGGTTTTTGCCGATAGTTTTCTATTTCCAATTAAGGAATTAGGGTTGTTGACTAATCCAGGTCATTGGGTTAGGGTTTTGGATGTTTTTGGCTCCTATATGTATATTGTATTGTAAACAATGTATCACTATGAATGAATGAATATAGAATATGTTGGTTTTCCCGGTTTAGGTTTCCAGGGGAAAAATATCTGTGTAATGTGTATATTTTCCATTATATATTTTCTGTTCCTTTATTGAAAATATGTTTGTAGTAAAATATTGTACAAGGTTAAAATCTACAGGTTTAGTTTCTCTACATTTGGTATCAAAGAAAGGTTGAGAAGATCTTGGATCTAAGTAGATCCAAGGGTTTGGTTGATTCTTGGATATGTGATAAACCTAGATCCAATGGGAGCTATAAGGAAACGATTTGTTCTTGAAAGAATAGCAGGAAGTTCTAGGATTGAGATTGAAAATTTGAATGGCTAGAATTTTGAGTTGTGGAAGCTTTAAATGGAAGATCTCCTTGTAGATCGGGAACAATGGTTCATTGTGGATATTGGAACAATTCTGACGGGCATGCTAAAGGAGCATTGGGATAAACTCGACAGGAAGAGAATGAGCATGATTTGAATTTGTCTTGTAGATTCGGTATTGCTAAATGTCTCAGGTGAAGACACCACAAAGAAACTGTGGGATAAGTTTGGGAACTTGTACCAGTCCTTGGTAAACAAGTTGTTTCTTCGAAATAAATTATATCTTTTAAGAATGAGTGATGGGAGCTCAATAATAGAGCACCTGAATTCATTCAATACTGTGATAAGTTAGTTGTTATATGTGGATATTAAAATCATCTAGGAGGAGAAATGTATCAATATATTATGTTGTTTTCCAGATTCATGGGATAGTCTAGTTGTGGCTATTGGAAGTAATTCAATCACATTAACACTCGAAGATGTGGTTTCATCTCTTCTATAAGAGGAAACGAGGCAGAAAACCATGGAAGGATTGACCAAGGATGCCTTGGCGGTGAGAGGTTGATCAATCAACTCTGTTGAATTAGGCACATACAACCTGTTATTGTACACTAGCATCTCATCAACTATGAGTTGATATCCTTCATATCTCTTCCCTTTGGGTTCTTGTTGTAACCCTTCTTTCATCTGGTTGAAGAATTCATCTTCTCGCAAGAGGGTTTTAATCCTATGCTTGATGTCAAACTATATTACACTTCTTGTTGCTATGTGTATAGCATGTACAATCCTACGAGTGCATCTGCCACTTTGTTCACCTTCCCTTTAATATGTTTGATTTCAAAATCAAACTCGCTAATAAACGCCATCCACCTGGCCTGTATAGCATTCAACCTTTGCTGGTCAAACAAATACTTTAGTCCACAATGGTCCATTATCAAGACAAACCTTCTTCCAAGCAGGTAATGTCTCCACATCTTCAACACATGCACAATTCCTGCAAGCTCTAAATCATGAGTAACATACTTTTGCTCATTCTCATTTAGCTTTCTTGACTCATAACATAACACTTTCCCGTCTTGCATAAGAACTCCACTAAGTCCTTCTTTGCAAGCATCAATGCAAACCAAGAAATCCTTTTCCGGGTCTGAGATATTCAAAACAGGGGCATTGGTAAAGAGATACTTCAACTATTGAAAGCTAGCCTCACATTTTAGTGACCATACAAAATTATTCCCTTTTCTCTATAATGAAGTAATGGGATTACCGATCTTGGAAAATCTCCTTATAAACATTTTGCTATACTCATCCAATCCCATGAAATATCTTACCTCTGTTAGGGTCTACTACCACTCCTTCTACCGAAATTAAGTGGCATAAATACTAAATTTATTTTTGAAAGAAATCGCACTTGCTGAGCTTAACATACAACTGGTGCTCTCTCATCACCTGTAACACCATCCTGAGATTTTCTTCATGCTCTTCTTTAGTCTTGGAATATGCCAAAATATCGTCCACAAATTCTAAGACAAACTTGTCTAAACACTTGTTGAGCACACTATTCATTAAGTACATGAAAGTGGTTGGTGCATTGGTAAGCCCAAATGGCACCACTACAAACTCATGGTGCCCATACCTCGTTCTCAAGGTTCTCTTGTGGGTTTCCTCATACTTAATCTTAACTTGGTGATATCCAGACCTCATGTCAATCTTTGAAAAAACCGCAACTCCTATGAGCTGATCAAAGAGATCATCAATCCTCGGTAATAGATACTTGTTCTTGATGGTCATCTTGTTCAACTACTTGTAGTCAATACACAATCTCAAGGTACTATCCTTGTTCTTTACAAATAAGGTTGGTGCTCCCCATGGAGATACACTTGGACTAATATAACCTTTATCCAACATCTCCTTCAATTGTAGTTTTAGCTTGACCAATTTGGGTGTGCTCATTCTGTAGGGAACTTTTGATGTTGGTACTGCTCTAGGTACAAGATCTATTGAAAAATCAAGATATCTCTTTGAAGGTAGTCCAAGTACCTGTTTTGGAAATACATCCTTAAACTCCCATAACACAGGGTGATATTCATCCTTCAGCTCCTTGCACTATGCTAAGTTAAGCACGTGTATAACATACAAGGGACACCCTTTCGGATTGAAATTCTTAAGTTGAAACGTCGATATTTTCCTAACTAAAACTGACTTCTAAATGCCTTGCAAAACTCTTGTACTACCTACTTCATCTTCACATTCCAAGGTTTTCTCATAACAATTCAATTTTTCCTTGTGGACAACTAACCAATCCATGCCTAGTCGCACATCATACGATCCTAAGGGTAGGATATTCAAGGTTTCTTTTGTACACAATCCACATATCTCAAATGGACAAGCATTTGTGACCTCGACAACTTTTCTCTTAGTTTTTGTGGCTAATTGGACTAACCATACCTTTGCATGTTTCTTCCTCTGTAAAGCACATGCTTCAACAACTTGAGGTGAGACATAACTAAGATTAGATCCAGGGTAAATTAAAATAGAAACAAGTTGTTTTGCAATTATACCTTCCAACTCCACTATTGAATCTTGGTGGCCTGCTTGCCGATTCTCCACAACTGCATATATTCTTGGCACACTTTTGGCCACATCATTAACTATGGTTGCTTCCTCCACATGATAGAATTTCTTGATGTCATGCTACCTATGAGGAAAATCCCTCAATAGGTGTGGTTCTGCACATACCCAACATTGCAAAGGCCCTTTCTTAGGCTCCTCTGCTCTTTCTATTGTCTGCTCTACTAGCCTATTTCCACTCTGAGATGGAAAATTCTGTTGATGCACACTTTTGCTTGGCTGACCCAATTGTGCACCCTTTTTCAAATTCTTATAAGGAAATGGCTTGAATCCCTTTTTCTGAAATCCACTCTTATCCTTTCTCTTCTAGTCCTTAGAAGGATCTAGATTATGTATGGATTGATCATAATAACACTTGGCCTTCCTCATAGTGTCCTCGAATGTCTTCGGATTATCAAATTTGATTATGTCCTTGTAGGACTGTGGTAATCCACTGAGAAAACATTGCACTCTCACTTTCTCATCCTTGAGGTAAGGGACATACCTCAATAGCTCCATGAATCTCTTGGCATAGTCATCCATGGTAACTTGACCCAACTTGTGCTCATGGAATTCCTTGATTTTGTCATCATAGTACTTCTCCGACAGGTACGCCTTTATGAAGTATTTCTCAAACTGCTTCCAAGTTAGTTTGTTTTCCTTCAATTCTGTGATCTCCTTGAGATCTTCCCACCATATGGAAACTCCTCCATTTAGAATGAATATGGCAGTCCATGCCTTGGTGTTTTAGAAACAATTATGTACCCGAAAGTACTTTTTCAAACCCAACATCCAACCTTCGACTTCTTCTCCCTTCTTGATTTCTCTATGGAAGGTAGGTGGTTTAGATTTCTTGAATTCTTCATTTAGAGAACTATGTGTATGTATATTCTTTTTCCTCACAACACTCATTCAAGTGTCATTGCTGGACAATTCTTTAGAAGAAATATTCTTGCTAGATGACTCAGTGGAAACACTTCCACTAGTTTTGCTCTTCTTAACATTCCAATGCCTTTTCTTGGAAGAACTCTTTCCCACATTGCTATGGGCCAATCCATGCTTTTGGGCATCTGATAGGTTTTCAATCTCTCTGATTGTTGCAAATATCAATTACTAAGGCCTTGTTGCAGATGCTTCTAAATTTCAGACAAGCTTCGCAATAACATTGCATTAAACTTTGCTTGTTGAGCTTGGGCTCTCATGAGCCTTTCATTATCTGCCTTTAGGATTCTAATAGTGGCCATCAAATCTGGAGGGGTTTCTCTATCCCTCTAGCCATCAGATTCCTCATCTCTTGAATGTGATGTGTCTTCCATGCTACATTGTACCATCCACTTTCAATGTCCTACGTGCTGAAATATCAAAACATTGTTAGCCATTACAATTATCAATGTCATAACATGTATTCTTGGCATAATAAAAGATTTCTTAGACAATTTTTAGTGGTCTTGGAGACCCACTCAAGCCTAGAGTTTGAATTCTACTTTGATACCACTTTGTGACACACCCAACGCCCTTATCATCACTTAGGCTAGTGGGATATTGATTTTTCTTTTCTTCTCTCTCACAGTATGCTATCAGATTCATCAATTGTTTAAGTGAGGACTTCTCTTATCACAATTTAAACTATATTAACTCTTATTAATTCTCATAGATGTTTCTCCACGGAGGATACTGAGGTGTTCAAGTACTTAAATTCCTCCAATTGGATAGTCAAATTTACTTCTCACCTTTAAATCAACGATATGTGGGTGTTTAGGATCAATCCTATTAGATTTCCCACTCATCTAGGTCAACCTCTTTCTTCGACGGTGACATCTCGACAGATCCTCCTCCTTAAATCCAATGGCCCTCGAACCTGGGGTTACGATGACTATGATTACGTTGGAGTCTCCATCCACTTGACCCTTACTCTCCACTTGAGCGCCTATTCCACATGCTAACGAATGGGCCCACATAATCTATGGTTGAGATTTAATCTCACCTGCATACCAATCAATGGTCCTCCTCCATTCTCAGAGTTCCTTCCCATCAGAGCATCTCCATTAATGCTTCCACGACTACTCTGAACAACGTACTCTAACCATGCATACTCTAATAGATCGAATGATCCTCGTCCTTCTAATTTGACGGACACGATGAATTTTGGGGTTACAATCGATTTCCTGTTAAGGATTTCAAATCCTCATCCTCAGAGCAATTTTTTCCAGATCCAACAGTTGGAATTTCATGAGACACCTCACAACGAATCTAACAAAGTTACCAAATTAACGAGAACTATGACCTCAAAACGAGAACTCTAGCCCAAAAAGGTAAAAAACACCAAAATCAACCACCAAATCAAAAATCGGTGCTATCGGTAGCACCATTTTTTTGGGAGGTGGTTAAAATTGCAACTTGTTTGAAATCGCCCAATATTTTTGGGAAAAAAAACCAAAATCAACCCCCAAATTAAAAAGTGGTGTTAGCGGTAGGACCATTTTTGGGGGAGGTGGTTAAAATTGCAACTTGTTGTAGCTTGTTTGACATCGCACCCTTGACATTGCGAACAAAACCCTGAAATTGACCCTTGAATCGAAAAGTGATTCTATCAGTAGCACCACTGTTCTTTTTTAGAGTTAAAACTATGTCCTAATTGAAACCCTGACCTTGATCACTATCACCATCGTAAACAAAACAATGAAAAATGACTCATAAATCTACATGTGTTATGATAATTGATTTATTAATTAATTTTATAATTTACATTAAGAAAATAATTACATTGGAAAAGAAATACACCCGTGAAGAAATTCTTAATTAAATTGGAAAAAAAAAACATCCTTAAACAAATTCTTTTTGTTTTTGGTAAAAAAAAAAACAAATTTTCTATTAGAAATAAAGAAAAAAAAATTGCTAAAAAAAAAATCAAAAAATTCAAAAATGAATTGAAAAGGAGTGAAAAGAATATATATATTTTTCATTTTTTTTAAAACCCCTTCAAAATCTAAATTTAAGAGACAAAAATTGAAAACTAAAAATAAAAATGCAATTTTTTTTTACAAAAAATTCAGAAAGCAACTAAAAAAAATTCAAATATGCTTATATTAAAAAAAAAATGTCTACTTTAACTTTTGTTTTGTTTTATTTTTTATTTTAAGTTGTTTTTTATTTTTTTTAATAAAAAAATTGCATTTTTTCGTTTTTTTTTTTTTTTTTTTA
>ML813422.1:116968-159377 GCA_009831015.1 Picea engelmannii | reverse complement strand
CTAATAGAAATTTGTTTTTTTTTTTTTTACCAAAAACAAAAAAAGGGTGTTTTTTTTTTCCAATTTAATTAAGAATTTGTTTACTGATGTATTTTTTTTCCAATGTAATTATTTTCTTAATGTAAATTATTAAAAAAATGAAAATTAATTAGTAAATCAATTATCAAGTGATAACACATTTAGATTTAGGAGTAGTTTTTCAATGTTTTATTTGCGGTGGTGTCAGTGGTCACAGTTTCAATTAGGTCATAGTTTTAACTCCCCAAAAAAACAATGGTGCTACTGATAACATCACTTTTCGATTCAAGGGTCAATTAGGTCATAGTTTTAACTCAAAAAAGAGTGGTGTTACTGGTAGCATCACTTTTTGATTTGAGGGTCAATTTGAGGGTTCTCTCTGGAATCTCAAGGCTGTAATTTCAAACAAGTCACAAATTTAACCACTTCTAAAAAAAGTCTGCTACCGGTAGCACCACTTTTTTAAATGGGGGTAAAAATAGCCATGATGAAAAAACGAGAACTCTAGAGAGTTCTTGTTAAATTGGTAACTTTGTTATCTACGGTCCTCAAATTTTCTATCACCGGACTCTTGTTTTAACTCTCCTTTCGAACTTATGATGGTCCCTCTTTCGATAACCTCATTACTGGATCCAATGGTCCAGAACTCACCCTAGTAATTCTCTGATAGATTGACGATCCTCGTCGACTCAGGGATCTTCCCATCAAAGTTCAGATACAACCTCACTCTAGTCACTCTGAAGGTAGCATCATTCAACCAATGGTCTAGATCTGCTCGTCTTGTTGAATCAATGGTTATGGACCCGCCCATCTTAAGCACATGTTTCCTTTAGGGTAATACTCTAAATCCATACTTAATCCTTTCAGAGTTCCTCCTTTGGTCTTTCTAAGGCTTTACCCGACTTCTAAGGACTTTAAGGAATCTAGGTTTAAACAAGCTATAATGTTTCATCTGGGACTTAGGTGAATATTTGCATGTCCTGCAAGCTTTCCACCTAATTAAAGTGGTGTTACTGGTAGCATGACTTTTTGATTTGAGGGTCAATTTCAGGGTTCTCTCTGGAATCTCAAGGCTGTAATTTCAAACAAGTCACAAATTTAACCACTTCTAAAAAAAGTCTGCTACCGGTAGCACCACTTTTTTAAATGGGGGTAAAAATAGCCATGATGAAAAAATGAGAACTCTAGAGAGTTCTTGTTAAATTGGTAACTTTGTTATCTACGGTCCTCAAATTTTCTATCATCGAACTCTTGTTTTAACTCTCCTTTCGAACTTATGATGGTCCCTCTTTCGATAACCTCATTACTGGATCCAATGGTCCAGAACTCACCCTAGTAATTCTCTGATAGATCGACGATCCTCGTCGACTCAGGGATCTCCCCATCAAAGTTCAGATACAACCTCACTCTAGTCACTTTGAAGGTAGCATCATTCAACCAATGGTCTAGATCTGCTCGTCTTGTTGAATCAATGGTTATGGACCTGCCCATCTTAAGCACATGTTTCCTTTAGGGTAATACTCTAAATCCATACTTAAGCCTTTCAGAGTTCCTCCTTTGGTCTTTCTAAGGCTTTACCCGACTTCTAAGGACTTTAAGGAATCTAGGTTTAAACAAGCTATAATGTTTCATCTGGGACTTAGGTGAATATTTGCATGTCCTGCAAGCTTTCCACCTAATTAAAGTGTCTCTTCACAGGGCATAAGGCTCTCAAACCCTCACTAGGAATCTCTAGATACTAGGGTACTCATGTCCCTTCCCAAATTAATATTTTGTCCATATCTTGCAAAATTTCCTCCTAAGCCTCAAGATTTTCAAGGACAATGACCATCCGAACTTGACTTAACTTCATGATTTAACAAATTTAAACAATAAAGACAAACAATCACATTACATTTTACTCATGAATTCAATTTATCATTTACATGCATTCATATTTTCCCATTAATATAGAAACCACACATTTACATCATTATCATGCTTCAAACAAGCCAAGTTAGACACTTATCTATTCAAGGAAATTTCAACCACCAATTGACTGGGAGAGGAAGCCTTTCCTCCCAACCTTAGGCTATACTGTAGAGTGCCTTCTTACAGTATGTCACCCCTGTGCCAAGCCATGATATCACAAGGGAATGATTCAGCTGGTTTCCAACCCAGGATAATTCAAGAAGGTTATTCTCCTTCCTCCTCTGACAGTAGCAGAAGTTGCCCCCTTCCCAATGAGCTTAGGGCTTCTGCAGGTTTATCAGGTACATCCCCAACAAGATTTCCTCTACACAGGGGAACCCCTTCTCTACTATGCAATCCCTCGGCGACATCCCCTTACTAGTGTCGATTTCTGTCCAGCTAGTACCAAGTTGTAGCCCCCAATTGCTCTAGTTGGGAGCCAAGTCTCCCATGTTTCAGGGCATGATCATCAATAATTTGGAAAAGCTTCCTATTTTCTTCAAGGAAATATCTCCAATTGCTCCTCTTTCTCAAATCTGTGCGACTGAACTCCTCAATTCATAACACCATTTGTTGGTGAGTATGCAACTCACCAAATCTTCCAAGCTTTTTGCTGCTACCAAAACCATTCATCGCTTTCCCACTCTCCCCTATGCATGAACCTCTTCTTATGCATATGTTCTTTGTGTGTGTGTGTGTGGCTTACATCCCTATCTTATGCTCTCTTGCATGATGTTTTTTTCCCACATTTGGTCTCTTCTTCCACCAATCCTTGGGATTCCCGTGGCTTCTGACATAAGTGACCTCTAGTCAGGGATTTGAATATCGAAGGGGAAATCCATAGATGTACCGCTATCATATTTTTCAATTGACCCTTTCCTCTTCAAGAGATCAGATTAGTCAGCAGTATTAACTGCCTCCACCAATCATGTCTTCCATAACTGGTCACGTGGCTCCATGCAAGTTCAAATACACTAGCAAGTGTGTTTTTATGTTTACAAGTATTAGTTGTATTGCTGAGAAAGCTTCCTATTTTTTTCACTAAGACAACTCAACTCCACCTCACCAGTCTACTTCATCAATTCCACATATGATATCATGGCTAGTACTCTCAAGGATTTTCCCTCTCAATCAATTGTCTGGTATTTTTCATTAATCCAAGGATGGTTACAAGCTTCATAAGCATAATAATATGAAGTCTTCGCATAATTACAGTTACGGGGAAAATATGGTGTTACACATTACAAAAGGGAATGGAAGTCGAAAGTGACTGAGTACAGTCAAGGATTTGACGAGAAGAAATTGATTGAGAGAAAGACTTCTTCAGATGAAGGAGGAGTATTGTTGTACTATGTTATCATTGATGTCAACGGGTTGATGTCAAGTATTGTAATAGTGATGTGTTTGTATCATTGATATATTGATTATTGGTTATATGTTCATTGATGTAATTTTTTTCAAAGGGTTGATGTTAAGTGGTGTCATAATGATGTGTTGATATTAAAGGGAGTTATATCATTGATGTCATGTCATGGTTGATAGGAAGAAACAAATGGATAAACTCCAAAGTGGTCCCCTTATGGTGAAATCCCTCACGGGAAGACGCTTTGTGAAGTCCAAATGGTTAGGTGGTTGAGTATCCCAACAGTGTGGTTAGGGAACCCAAGTTTTATTGAGGAATAATGTAATGAATATCAGTGAATTTGTAGGAGAAACTATTCCATATGGATAGTATATGTCATGTTATTTCTGGTGATATGTGGAACATCACATAACTCCTCACGATTAGAGAGTTATGGCCACGTGAAGTTGGAGAACCCTCATGAGTTATCTAGAAGCCCCTAGAAGGTCAAATAAGTCAAACTATTCTAGAAGCTCCTAGAAGAAGTTGACCAGTCAAAGTGGTTAGTCATGGGTTTAGTGGTTGCAACAAGAAAACAATTAAAAATAAATTAGTTGCAACTAGAAGTGGAGAGTTTACTATTTGTGGATAAAGTGGTTAAGTGGACAAAGTGGCTAAGTGGACAAAGTGGTTAAGTGGATACTTCTAGAGGAAGCAACTTGGAGAGTATAAATATGAGAGCAAGGGTATCCCATTAGTAATCTATTGAGAATATTGAATATATACAAGTGAGTGAGGTAACCAAAGGATATCTAAGGCTAATTTCAGAGGGAAGGTGAAGTAAAGAAGGCCGAAAATTCAAGGGAGGAAAATTCACAATATTTTTTTTTTCTAGAATGATTCATATAGAGAAATATAGAGGTTGTTGAGACAACATATAAAGTAACCATGATAAAAATTTCAACTTGTGGGTCGTTGTAGTTTGGGAGTTACACTCTATGGAAGATAGGGTTTGTGGCTAGTTCTGAAACTAGTCTAAAAGTGTTCTGGTTAAAAACGTCATAACTTATTCATAACAGATCCAAATCCAGTGAGATGAAATGCATTGGTTATAGTAAAGTATGTAGTATGTTTTGTACCATTTTTCAGATCCATACAGAAAATATTCCGCACGTGGCATGCTCCAAAAGTTCACTCTCTAGGATAAGCTAGAATTCAGCAAGGTATGCCATTTTTACTATACTTCCTTTTATGGGAGGTTCCAAGTATTGAAACCCAGAGGATTTTGAGAGAAGACACTGATGAATATTGTGTATAATTTTCATACCTTTATGCATTACAAATACAAAATTATTCTTGTTGCAAGTTAGGGTTGTTGACTAATCTAAAATCAGTCATGTGAGACTAAAGTAAAGTTTGATGAAAATGCTAGTCTCTTGTTGTTGAAGTTGAGGAAGATTTCCAGGTCTATGATCACATACACCAAGTTTGTTATAGAGTTACATGTATGTTTATATTCATGTTTTTATGGTTAAATTTGGTCATGACATGGTACATGCTTGAGGCTACATAACAATGAGGTTTGACACATGGTCTTATGTAAGGATTTATGGATTTTTGGTTTATGGAGAGTATGGTGTATTCCTAGAGGTATCTTGTTGGTTAACTTGGTGGTATTGTGCATATGGTTGAGATTTGACTTGATGATTGATCTTTGTGAGTAGATTATATTTGGATGATGATATTGATGAGACAGGTTGAGGTGATAGGTTGTTGTGATAGGTTGTGCATAGTTGATGCACTTGTGTTGGTATAGAATGTTGGTACAGTTTGAAAGATTGATTTCTGTCTACAAGCTAGGTCTTGTACTTGAGGGTTGGATTCCTCACATCTCGGTTGGTGCTGAGATATCCAGGCTAGGTCTTGCATTGAGAGTGGTGCTCTCTTGGAGTTGGTGCTCTATTTCAGTTGGTGTTGATAAAACCCAAGGATTGTAGTCTGTAATACAAAAGAAACGTATACATATATATGGTGTTCCTTGTGTTCTTTATTGTGATGGTGCATAGCTCTTTATTGTTAATGTATGTCATTGAGATATATATACATGCAAGCAACTAAGTATGAATGGAAGTAATAAGTAATGATGTTGCGAATGGTGATTGCTAACTAAAGTTTTGTGAGAAGTGTAAAATAGCCCTCACACTGATTCACCCCCTCTTTCAGTGTGATCGGTGTGTCCAACAATTGGTATCAGAGTAGGCCTTCATCATTAGCCTTACAAGCTTGAAGGAGATCCATGGACACACAAATGGATGAACATGCAGGTGAAGTTCCCCTCTTTGATGAGACAAATTACTTGACATGGAGAATAGAGATGAAAGGGTATTTGAAGGGAAAAGGAGTAGGTGTTTGGAACACAATTGTTGGTGGATCAGTTCCCTCAAAGAGTTAGACAAAAGGTGCAGCCCAAAAGGAAGAAAAGATGAACAATGTAGTAGCATTCAAGACCATGTTGAATGGAATCTTATGTTCTGTCAAGGAAAGCATAGGAAAGTGTACCTCCACCAAGGACCTATGGCTGAAGCTAGAGAAGGTATATCAAGACAAAGAAGACAATTCCATCAAGGACAATGAAGGTAAAGACTCTACAAAATCCTCTATTTGCAATAATTCTAAGTGTGATGATGTTTAATGTTCTTCTACAAATGAACAAGAAAATCTAGAAGTAGTTTGTGTAGAATCAGTTGACAGTTATCGTATAGATGAAGAGGAATATTTATCGAAGCTTAAAGATAAAGTTTTATCTGAGTTGGAAGATGTTAGCTATGAAATAAAAAATAGTTCAACTTCTTTTGAGTATCTTGAAAAATACACTAAGGAAATTCTAGAAGAGTACCCAAGGCATACCATGGAACTAAGACAAATGCTCAAAGAACAAGAAGAAAGTAAAAACACTTGATTAGAAGAAAAAGAAGAAGAGATCAAAAGACTAAAGAATGAAATAATTAGTCAAGCAGAAGAAAAGAAGAAGGTAGATGATGAGCTTAGAAAAATCCTTGAAGTCAATGTCAATCTAAAGACACAAATTGAAGAAGCCAAAAGGATAGAGGAACTATTAAAGAATCAAGTAAATGAAAAGGAAGAATCATGTCATAAGTTGGAAGCAGAAGTTGTTGATCTCAAAAGGAAAGAAGAGAAGGAAAAAAGGTTCACGAGCAACTCAACAATCCTGGATGAAATCTTGGATAATCAAAGATCACCAAATGACAAATCAGGTCTTGAATACAACAAGGAAGCTACACACTTTGAAGCTAGCACTTCTAAGAAGCATGAGGTAATTCCTCCATTCTCAAAAGGTGGAAGTAAGGCTGCAAGTCAAGCATATACACAAAGCAAGGAAACCTTTAGAAGATCAGAACAAGGAAGACATCAAGAAGCAATTCCTACACCAGAAAATTCAGAAGAGAGACACCTTCAAGGTTGACACAAAAGCAAAGGTATGAAAATGTTTTCAAGGGTCATTGTTTGACATGTAAGGAATATGGTCACAAAACTTTGGATTGCACACGTTATGTAAGGAAAGATGTTAGAAGATTCAATAACATGATAAGATGTTGGAGATGTAACCTTGTGGGACACATTGTTTCTTATTGTCACACCATGAGATGCTACAACTAGAGTGGATTTGGCCATAAATCCCAGGATTTCTGGAACACAAGAAGACAATCCATGAGGATTGTCAGAACACAAGAAGACAATCCATGAGGATTGCTTCAAATTATATGGAAAGAAGAGAATGGAAGAGGGACACGGATGAAAGGATGGAAGCTGAAAGAACCAATACTCAGAGAACAAGACACTCTCAGAAGTGGATGAAGAAGACTGAACAACCAGAACAGAATGGCAGCCATGAGGCAAGCTCAAGCTTGACATTTTCTGAAGCATACACAAGCTCTTGTGGGAGAAGTCACGTACATACGTAAGGTGACCTATCAAAAGGATGCGTACATACGTGAACCATCTATGGAATAGGCCACGTACCTGTGGAAAAATCCTCAAGAAGAGGAGTGTACAGATGAGTTGCAACATGGTTTGATTATCTAACTTTGTTTATGCAGGGTCTGAGATGGTTTGCTTCAGGTTTCATATTCTTATGTGTGTTTGATGAATATATGGTGATAATATGTGGTTGAGTGTTGAAGAATATGCATGATGCCTATATTGGATGCATGGTACTAACCCTAGAGTGTGGATTGATGAATTTTTTGTCGAGGAACAATATTGGTTATGTCAGTGAAGTTATGACACTTTGTTTATGAGATATGTCATGATGATGTGATGCTAATTAGAGATATATCATTGATTTATTGAGGGACACTCTTGGTACATGTTTAGAGGTATTGTTGATGCATTATAATTTTTGTTTTGAGGTAGATCTATTGTAGTACATGGCTGGTACATATGTGAGCTCCATTGACATATCTTCTAATGTTTTATTAGAGGCATATTCACTGGATGTCTTGGTTCATACATTTGGCATGTGGTTGAGCTACATATTGGGACATGTAGTTGATGAGTTGATGAGGTGGTTATGTTGTACATCATTGATGAGTCATAGCTTGATCTATAGTTGATGCATGATTGGTACATACTTGGTACATTGGTTGAGGCACTTGCTAGCAATATGATTGGCACATGGTTTATGGTTGATATGGCATACATGTATGGGAACACATCTTGATTATGGTTCATCTTGTTGAGGTTTGGTGCATGGTAGATGCACTTGCTTTGGTACATGATGTATGGGATGATATAATTGAGATGCTTGGTTGATATATCGATGGTTGAGATATATGGTTGTGGCACTTGGTTCATGTTAGAGGCATATCATGAGTGATATGATACTTGTTTGAGGCACATGGTTGGCATGTTGGTAGAGGCATATGGTTGGTACACAATTGGCACATGTTCTTGGCATATGGTTGATACACTCCATTGATGATATTTTATAGTATATTGTATGATATTGATGTACATGGTTGATGTACATGGGTGTTGTGCATGGTTGGCACACGGTATGGCACATGATGTACATGGTTGATGTTTTGTTCATGATTCTATATTCATTGTTGACATATATTTTGCTTCATTATCTATGGTATGGCACGGGTTTGATGCATGGACAGGTCCAAGGATCATCATAGGAAGAGCATATCATTCTTGAGCAGTTGATCTATGTTCTGGTTGAGTAGAAGCATTTGCAATAGAAGCAGATTACAGTGGTAGCATATTGTTCATCTTGCAGAGAAGATAGGGGGAGACATACCCACAAGGGAAACAACCCCAAGGATATTTCAGGTAGGGGAAACAACCCCAAGGATATTTCAGGTAGGGGGAACAACCCCAAGGAGAGAACTACCCTTTTCCATTGATGTCAAATGGGGAGACATAGTCACATTGATGTGGCGAGATGAACATTGATGAGGAGCAATGATCATAGAGGGAGCATGAGCATTTCCATGTCCAAGTGTTACCATCAATGATTGGTGTTGACATCAATGTTGGTGTTTCCATCAATGCCAAAGGGGGATATTGTTGTACTGTGTCATCATTGATGTCAAAGGGTTGATGTCAAGTATTGTCATAGTGATGTGTTTGTATCATTGATATATTGATTATTGGTTATATGGCCATTGATGTAATTGTTGTCAAAGGGTTGATGTCAAGTGGTGTCATAATGATGTGTTGATATTAAAGGGAGTTATATCATTGATTCCATGTCATGGTTGATAGGAAGAACCAAATGGATAAACTCCAAAGTGGTCCCCTTATGGTGAAATCCCTCACAGGAAGACGTTCTTCGATAAAGTTCTCAAAGTGGTCCCCTTATAGTGAAAGCCCTCATAGGAAGATGCTTTGTGAAGTTACAATGGTTAGGTGGTTGAGTATCCCAACAGTATGGTTAGGGAACCCAAGTTTGATTAAGGAATAATGTAATGAAGATCAGTGAATTTGCAGGAGAAACTATTCCATATGGATAGTATATGTCATGTTGTTTTCGATGATATGTGAAACATCACATAACTCCTCACGGTTAGAGAGTTATGGCCACGTGAAGTTGGATAACCCTCATGAGTTATCTAGAAGCCCCTAGAAGGTCAAAGAAGTCAAATTATTCTAGAAGCTCCTAGAAGAAGTTGACCAATCAAAGTGGTTAGTCATGGGTTAAGTGGTTGCAACAAGAAAAAAATTAAAAATAAATTAGTTGCAACTAGAAGTGGAGAGTTTACTATTTGTGGATAAAGGGGTTAAGTGGACAAAATGGATAAGTGGACAAAGTTGGTTAAGTGGACAAAGTGGCTAAGTGGACAAAGTGGTTAAGTGTATACTTTTAGAGGAAGCTACTTGGAGAGTATAAATAAGAGAGCAAGGGTCTCCCATTAATAATCTATTGAGAATATTGAATATCCACAAGTGAATGAGGTAACCAAAGGAGATCTAAGGATAATTTAAGAGGGAAGGTGAAGTAAAGAAGGTCGAAAATTCAAGGGAGGATAAAGTTTTTAATGATGCTTTCTAAGGTATGTTATTTATAGGTCATCTCACCATTTTCACAATAAATTTTTTTTCTAGAATGATTCAGATAGAGAAATATGGAGGTTGTTGAGACAACATATCCAAGTAACTATGATAAAAAATTCATCTTGTGGGTCATTGTAGTTTGGGAGTTACACTCTGTGGAAGATAGGGTTTGTGGCTAGTCCTTAAACTAGTCTAAAACAGGTGTTCCAGATAAAAATATCATAACTTATTCTTAACCAATCCAAATTCAATGAGACAAAATGAATTGGTTAGAGTACAATGTGTAGCATGTTTTGTACCATTTTCAGATCCATATGAAAAATATTCCATGTGTGGCATGATCTACAAGTTCTCTCTCTAGAATAAGCCAGAATTCAGCAAGGTCTGCCATTTTTGTTATAACTCCTTTTCTGGGAGGTTCTTGTTATGAACATAAATATACATATGATAATTAATAAATAATAATTATTAATGATGAAAGGACATGTCTCAAAGGACATGACTATTGGTTAAGGGCACCCCTGCATGGGTATATAGGCAAGCCCTTATTCTCATTGTAATCATCTCATCTCATATTCATTATTCATATTATTATTTATTAATTATCATTTAATTATTATGTTATTAATATCTATTTTATATGTATATTTATGTTCATAACAGTTCCAAGTAGTGGAACCTGGAGGATTTGCAGAGAAGACACTGAAGAATATTGTGTATAATTTTCATACCTTTATGCATTACAGGTACATAGTTATTCTTGTTGCAAGTTAGGGTTGTTGACTAATATAAAATTAGTCATGTGAGACTAAAGCAAAGTTTGATGAAAATGCTAGTCTCTTGATGTTGAAGTTAAATAAGGTTTGTAGGTCTGCAATCACATACACCAGGTCTGTTACATATTTACAAGTATGTTTATATTCATGTTTTGATGGTTACATTTGGTCCGGACATGGTACATGCTTGAGGCTACATAACAATGAGGTTTGAAACATGGTCTTGTGTAAGGATTTATTGTATTTGGTTTATGGAGAGTATGGTGTATTGCTAGTGGTATCTCATTGGTTAAATTGGTGGTATTATGCATATGGTTGAGAGTTGACTTGATGATTGATATTTGTGAGTAGATCATATTTGGATGATGAGATTGATGAGACATGTTGAGGTGACAGGTTGTGCATAATTGATGCACTTGTGTTGGTATAGATTGTTGGCACAATTTGACATATTGCTTTCTATCTACAAGCTGGGTATTGTACTTGAGGGTTGGATTCCTCACATCTCGGTTGGTGTTGAGATACACAGGTTGGGTCTTTCATTGAGAGTTGGTGCTCTATTTCAGTTGGTGCCGATAAGACCCAAGGATTGTAGTCCGTAATACAAAATAAACTTATACATATATCTGGTGTTCCTTGTGTTCTTTATTGTGATGGTGCATAGATATTTATTGTTAATGCATGTCATTGAGATATATTTACATGCAAGCAACTAAGTATGAATGGAAGTAACAAGTAATGATGTTGTGAATGGTGATTTCTAACTAAAGTTTTGTGAGAAGTTTAAAATACACCTCACACTGATTCACCCCCCCTCTTAGTGTGATCGGTGTGTCCAACAACATGTATTTGGCATTGAATAATATAGAGTCAAGTTATGATGTTTGGTTAATCAACTCATGTGCATATTGTCATATGACACCTCACCGGGAATGGTTCTGTGAATATGAGAAGTATGAATGGGGATATGTATTCTTGGGGGGACAATTTGACAACCAAGATTGTTGGACGAGGTAGATTCTGACTGAGGCTAAAGGATGGTAGGAGCAGAACCCTTCTAGGTGTACTACATATTCCAAGTTTGGAAAGAAATCTAGTATTTGTCAACACAATGAGTGATGCAGGTGTGCACACTGCATTTGACAAACATTCATGCAAAATGGCTAGGGGAGTGATGGTATTGATGAGAGGAGTTCAGATTGGAACCCTATACAAGTTGTTAGGGAATGTCAACTCGACTAGATGTAACAATACAATTGTTCTTGAGGTCAACTCCTCTGCAACCGACTTGACTATTTTTTCTCTAGTCGACCAAACCATGTTATGGCACCAAGGGATGGAACATATTGTGGAAAAGGGACTTTGAGTTATGCAAAACAAAGGTATGGTCGAAGGTTTCCTTGTTTCTTATTTGGAAGTCAATTTTTGTGAGCATTACATCTATGGAATACAAAATTGTGTGAGATTCCCATCTGGAGCTACAAGGGAAAAAGGGATTCTGGAATAAATACATAGTGATGTGTTTCGTCCTATACTAGTTCCATCACTAGGAGGATCTATGTATTATGTCTCCGTCATAGATGATTTCTCCAGGAAGATGTGGTTGTATTTTATAATAAAGAAATCAAAGGTTTTTGGTAAGTTCAAAGAGTTTAAATCTCTTATGGAAAACCATAGAGATAAGAGGATCAAGGTGTTGAGAACTAGAAATGGAGGTGAATTTTGTGGTAAGGAGTTTGAGCAGTTATGTAAGAAATGTGGCATAGAATGCCAAAATACCACTCCACATACCACTCAATAGAATGGAGTTGTTGAAATAATGAACGTGACGTTGATGGAAAAGGAAGGGAGCATGCTGATCCAAAATGGATTTGAGCAGAGAGTGGGTAAGACTCAGAACCTGCAAGACAACGTGACAATTAGTCAAGGTCATGTAAGTTATGTAAAACAATGCACATGTAAAATTGAATAAAACAAATGAGGAGGTGAGATTAATGCTTAAAATAATTAATTAAATGATAAAGACGAATAAGAGAGAAGGATAAGGAACGAGAAGAGCCTTGGATTTTGGCCTTCCCTTACCCCCTAGCTCTCCCTATTTCTTCACTCTCGCTCATACTTAAAGGGATTTTTCCAAGGAGGAGGAGAGCATTGTAAAATTGTAGACTTGAAGAAAGGAAAGACTGAGCACCATTCGCCTAGTTTTCCCAAATGCATTCCAAGGAAAAAATCATGTGTCATTAAGTTATTTTATTACTGTGTGCTGAGTATGGTTAAATTCTTCGTTATTTAAATTATTTGTTGGTTATTTTTTTTAATGGCTACATTGTATCTTGATTATGATGGGTGAGAGGATGAGGAGCTGTCTACTACATGTTTCTTTGATTGTGTGTGAGGTATTCTGGAGCACATTGGTGAGGGTGGATACCAATTCCAACAATTAGCTTGCCTACTCCATTGATTGAACTAGACAAGAACAAATCTAGGGCCCCCATGACAAAGTTGTTGGAAAAAACTTGTTAAATCGGTTGTTCTCTCTCCCTGGGACGTTTCTCATTGCATGGACCATCCATTAATTACCTAGGTGCTTCAATATTCTAACTTGGGCGAATTTAATATTGCTAGGACAAACTTATTGATGTCTGAGCGCATCCAAACAATGTTGGGGTGAATTTATTGATGCTTGGGAGATTCTAAAAAGTGTTGGGGGGGGATTTAATATTGTTGGGAAAGTTTTTAATTATTGAGGTGAATTATTGTATGCTTAGTGCATTTTTAAACATTGTTGGATGGATTTAATATTGTCTAGGTCGAATGATTGCATGATTGGGCATTTCTAAACATTGTTGGGTGAAATTTCTCTTGCCTGGTGAATGAATAGTCCTTTGGGATGTTTTTCATTCATCTATATGGTCATACAACATCTATACATGGCCGTGTACAATAATTGACTTACTCACTGGTTGATTGGCATTCTCCTTGGGTCAATTAGGTCTTTCTGGTGGAGCGATTCCTCACCATGGGTATTGTCGGTTGATTCAATCACCTTCAGGTGGAATTAATTCATTGCAGGTTCGTTGTTGAGTAGATCTCTCATTTCCTAGATGAATTGTTAATTTTCTAGTGAGCACATTACTAAGGTGAGCTTTGGAGAGTCGCCCCAAGTTCAACATGGTTGGTTGAGTTTTGAACTCGTTGTTTTGGAGTATCAAAGTAACCTTAGAAGCTACACGAATACTAAGAGTAAGAAATCCGGTTAGGACCTTCAATCTTGAGCATCTTGTCTTTAATGTCAAGTATTCTTGCATTGGTTACAAGCTTAACAATTTCGAGATAGGATTATAAGTAAACAATGATATGTATAGACATGTATATGTTGAATGTGAACCATAATAAAGTATCTTTCACTCCATGGAATTTATCTCCAAGTTTCCTTCTTTATTAGCACAACATCAATATTCTTGAAGCATTTCCAGCGTTCAAAAGTTCTTGTAGGGTGGAAGAATTATCGAGGTTGCTACAAGGATCGATGGCTATACCAAGTAGCAAACAATTTGATGTTTTATTCTCATTTTATGTCTGAAGGGAGGTATTTTTGGGTAACATCGATTGGTTGCTTGAAGGCATAGGCCAAGCACCAAGCCCAATAGCAGAAGACAAAGAAACCTATGCCAGACTCAGGGTTAGGACTTAGATAGAGAAGAAGAAATTAAATTTCTGTGCAAGTATCTGTGTTGATGAAGCGAGTGGGCTATGAACCCCTCGATTAGAGATCAAATGATATTAGAGCAGGTTTCATCCTTGACTGAGACACTGCTTCCAGAAGTATGACCAAAATATTACAGACCTTGACATGGGAAAAGCAAGCAAAGATAAGTTGGAAGTTTTATGAGCCAACAATGTCTAGCCTCGAGAAGAAAATGAGAGCTTGAAGGTATAGTTTAAGATGTTTAACTAGAGGATGGAAGAGATGGAGAAGCACATGGATACCTCTGCCCAATTGTTGCCATTACTCAAGAAGAATTTTGAAGAACGTCAAGACACCCTCACAACAATCATGTCATATTGGAACAAGAACAAAGCACAACTTTCACAGCTTGGGGAAAAGGTCATCCAATTGGATAGTTGGAAAGAGTACATGTTCACGTAGATGATGATGCAATTGCAACGAGTTTTGGCAGAGAAGGAGAAGTCCTTTACAAGGCTTCAATAACTTGTCCAATAACACAGATGATGAAGGAAACCTTCCATTGCCACTGTGGATGCTATCACCATGAATGAGGCCACCTTAGTAATCTCACCTTCAGTGGACATCTCTCAAGAGAAACTTGGTGAATTCGAGAAGCATACCAAGGGTATTGGCTCTAAGCTTCTAAGGAAAATGGGCTATGATGGAAAAGGGATTGACAAGAGGAGACAAGGCATATTGAACCATCGTAGTCACACCCTAGGCCAAGAAAGAAGGCCTAGGTTTTGATGGTATAAGTAAAAACTCCATCACCATGAAGAAAACCATTTTTATAAAGGAAACCAACATGCTAGAGTTAGCTTTCTCATTAGGAGAAGGAACAACAGTAGTGAGTGAAGGTGTCAGCTCACCACCACCTCAACCTTGTGGTAAATTGAAGGAGAGAAGTGATGAGGAGAGTTTGCAGACACATCCCACACTTGCACTCAGAGAAAGCAACAAGCCAATAAGTGGGAGAAAGAAGGAGAATAAGACCGAGAGGTCTACATCAAAGAATAAATTTCTTGTGTGTCACTATTTCAAAAAGAGAGGCTGGACCATACACAATTGTTGGCATGCAAAGGTATGTTATTTTTATGGAAAGAAAGGCCAAAGTGAGGTAGCATGCTCGAAGAACCAATCCATGTTCCACAGGATTGGTTGTTCTTAGAAGTTGAGTGATAAGAAGGATCCTCAAATCCAACAACATACATAGAGGCACATGGAGAGGAGGAGTATGACAAGAAATCTATATAGTATCCATATGAATTTTTTCCACCACTGCAAGTTGAGAGGACATTGGGAAACAAAGTATTGGCAACTTCACCTAGAGATTCATCCCAGACACCTCATAGCTAGGAAAAGAGTGTGGAGAGTGAAGAGTATAGGAGGTGAAGAGATTCCTACATCTCTAGTTCAAGGATAAGATGTTTTCCAAGGGGAGATAGCAACATCGGAGGCCTGCATCACTATTGAAGAGGAAAACGAGTGGATTACAACCACTCGGGAAACACCATTCCAATTTCTACCTACAAATTTCCAAAGAAGTTTTCCTTCCTAAAGATGTGCTAGAGATTTATGCATGGGGTCAATGACCTTGGAGGGAGGAGTTATTGATAACTCCATGATGTGCCTTGCAAGCATGTGCATGCACCAAAGAGTTATTTCTATGCCAAGAAGCAATTGATCCTAGAAAAATAAGGCAACCACATTTGAGGAGTTGTTGTGTGATTGTAGCATACTGAGATCACACTGAACATATAAACATTCAACTAGGATTCATTGGTAATCGAGATAGATTGTCTCCAAGTCATAGAGGGATATGGGAATGATTATGGACTCTAGAGTTTAGATTTAAAGATTTCACAAAGCTAAGAGTCAGTGAGAATATTGTTGCACTGTGGGAACAAACGAGCTAGAACCAAATCCATATCCATAGCCAAGTACCAGATCCAGTAGCCAGATCCACGAACTAGAGCCAGAGCCAAAGTTAGAGTTGTATCTAGGAGAAGGCGTCGATGTCGTGTTCTAGAGAAGTAGAAAACACTGATCCAAATTGGTTTCCTAGATAGTTTGAAGACCAAAAAGCCTCTTAATGGGGAGGTGTGATCTGAAATGGATCCGAACATATAGTGGGTAAGACTCAGAACCTACAAGACAACATAGGATTTAGTCAAGGTCATGTAAGCCATGTAAAACAATGCACATGTAAAAATGAATAAGACAAATGAGGAGGTGAAAGGAACATTTAAAATAATTGTTTAAATGATAAATACGAATAGGAGATAAGGATAAGGAACATGAAGCAAAGAGATATGGTTTTTTGACTTCCCTTACACCCTAGCTCTCCCTATTTCTTCACTCTCATTCATACTCAAAGGGATTTTTCCAAGGAGGAGGAGAGCATTGTAAAATTGCAGACTTGAAGAAAGGAAATACTGAGCACCATTCGCCTGGTTTTACCAAATGGATTCCAGGGTGAAAATTGTGTGTCATTAAGTTATTTATTAATGTGTGATGAGTATGGTTAAATTCTCCATTATGTTAAATTGTTTGCTGGTTATTTTTTTTAATGGCTACATTGTATCTTGATTATGATGGGTCAGAGGATGAGGAGTTGTTTTCTACATGTTTCTTTTACTGTGAGTCAGGAATTCTGTAGCACATTTGTGAGGGTGTCTACCAATTTCAACAATTAGCTTGCCTACACCATTGATTGAACTGGCCAAAAACAAATTCATGTCCCTCATTACAGAGCCATTGGAAAAACTTGCTAAATCCATTTTTCTCTCTCCTTGGAGTCCTTCTCTCTCCCTAGGACATTTCTCATTGCCTGGACCATCCATTAATTACCTAGGCACTTCAATATTCTACCTGGGGCGAATTTAAGATTTCTAAGGCAAATTTAATGATGTCTAGGCCATTCCAAACAATGTCGGGGTGAATTTATTGATGCATGGGCAATTCTGAACAGTGTTGGGGGGGAATTTAACATTGTTGGGAAAGTTTTTAATTGTTGAATCAAATTATTTCTTGCTTAGGGAGTTCTTAAACATTGTTGGATGGATTTAATATTTCCTGGGTTGAATGGTTACATGATTGGGCATTTCTAAACATTGATTGGAGAAATTTCTCCTGCCCGGTGAATGAACAATCCTGTGGGATGTTTCATTCATCTATATGGTCATACAACGTCTGTACATGGTCGTGTATAATAATTGACTTACTCATTGGTCAAATGGCATTCTCCTTGGGTTGACTGAGTATTTCTGGTGGAGCTATCCCTCACCATGGGTCTTGCTAGTTGATTCAATCACCTTCAATTCAAATTAATTCATTGCAGGTTCGTTGCTGAGTAGATGTCTCATTTGTTGGTTGAATTGTTAATGTTCTAGGGAGAACATTACAAAGGTGACCTTTGGAGAGTTACACCAATTTCACCATGGTTGGTTGAGTTTTTAACTTGTTGTTTTTTAGTATCAAAGTAACCTCAGAAGCTACAAGAATACTAAGACTGAGAAATCCAGTTTGGACCTTCAATCTTGAGCATCTTGTCTTTACTGTCAAGTATTCTTTCATTGGTTACATCCTTAGCAATTTGAAGATAGGATTATAAGTAAACAATGATATGTATAGACATGTATATGTTGTATGTGAACCATAATAAAGTCTCTTTCACTCCATGGAATTTATCTCCAAGTTTCATTCTTTAGTGGCACAACACCAATATTCTTGAAGCATTTCCAGTGTTTAAAAGTTCTTGTAGAGTGGAAGAATTAATGAGGTTGATACAAGGACTGATGGCTATATCAAGTAGCAAACAATTTGAAGTTTTATTCTGTTTTATTCTCATTTTATGTCCCAAGAGAGGTATTTTGGGGAGTCATCGATTGGTCTCTTGAAGGGACAGGCCAAGCACCAAGCCCAATAGCAGAAGACATAGAACCCTATGTGAGACTCAAGGTCAGGACTTAGATAGAGAAGAAGAAATTAAATTTTCGCACATGTATCTGTGTTGGTGAAGCAAGTGGGCTATGAGCCCCTCAATTACAGATCACATGCTCAGTGGTGCTAGGATAGCACAAGAATTATGGGTAGAGGCAGTCAACATTTTCTGTTATCTGGTAAATAGAGATCCTTCATCAACACTAGTCAACTTGACTCCACATGAGGTATGGTTTGGTAAGAAGCCTTCTCTCTCAGATATCATAGTGTTTGATTGTGATGCATTTGTGCAAATTCCCAAGGAAAAGAAGAACAAGCTAGACAATAAGGCAATGTTGACCTAAAAGACAATTTTACGGTCTTAACGTCAACCTCACAAGTATATGAATCCCCCTGCGTTTTTAGAGAGGTGGTACTCCTCTTGTTCTTATGATTCCAAGAAAATAAAATGAAACAAAACAAAAGTTTGAGAAGGAATAGACTTAATATTTACATTCACATTCAAGGAAAACATCACCTGAGATTTTGGGGCCAGGTGTATTTTAAAAGAAACTCATATGTACAATATTTGCAATGTGAATAGATAAGATGCATACATAATATAAAGGACTGATATATACATCAGAACATTCATCAACACATTTAATGATACCACAAATAGAGAGAATCGGGAATGGACTGCAAATGAAAGAGATCTTTAAATTATTCTTCCATAAAACGCCAAAAATATTATGATAGATAAAACATTTGGTAACTCAAGCTTCTGATCAAAGTCTTTAAGAAAACAATAATGTAATATCCCGAGTTGCTCTCTTGGAGTCTCAAAAATAATAACGAGTCTTTAAATACAAAATTAAATGTCTTTAAAGAAAGAAAAAATGCATTCTCCCTTCAAAGAGGACTGGGATTGGCTCCTACAGGCCATAAAATGAAAATACCTGGAAGATGAAAGAAGGACAACCAAGAATCAACTTAAATCCCACATAATACTGAGAAGATAAAGGAAAGATGACAAATGATTGTAGCAGAAAATGAACTGAGGAAAAACTGAAAGGATAGAGTTTATGTTCGATTCACTGTAATGGAGAAAATATCGTCACCTTCACTTGCTTGCAGCTGGCTCCTTTGTAGGTACGTGTTGTGGTTGAGGTGGCATAACTGCACTAAATGTTCTTGAAGTAGTTAGGGTTTGCCTTTCTAGAAATTTCCATGATTCCTTTTTGGAGTAAATCATTTTATATTTTTAATTCATTGAATTCTCATTAATAAATTTATGTCATTAAAATTCATGCCTCCAAGTAGGGCCCACTTATTCCTTTAATAACATTTATTTCATAAACTTTGTTTTCAAAATTTTCAATTTGAATGCCTTTAAAAAAAGTGAACTGTATTTTAATTTTATGGGTAAGATATTTGCCCTTTCAACCATGGAAAACATTTTAGATGCAATCTTCATCATCTCATATTTCCAACGAGTTCTCCTGAGCGCAATTTGGAGTTCTGGATCTTAAGTTATAAGCTCGGGAAGTTGAGGTTCCAAACAAATCTCTCATAAAACCATGAAAAAATAGTTGACTATTATTTCAATTTTTTGGGAGGGTTATGGCCAATTTCTCCTCTTGAAACATGTTCCATTGTCTTCCTTGTCAAATTAAATTTCCAACTAGGTAAATATTTCCCCAAATGAACACTTAGATCTTGAGTTATGGCTTCTAGAAATTCGTCGCTCAGTAACCGCTCATCTAACTCACGGGTTAATCATAGCTCTTGATCTAATTTCTTCCACTCCATTAAAATTTCGACTTTTTCCTTTAAAATGATATCCTGCATGCATTGTGGTCAAGATTTTTTAAGTGTTTATAATGAAAAATTTACCATAGTACTCATGTGGAACAAAGAAGACTATAGAGACTTTGGTGTAGCTCTCGTGCCTTAGGAAAATTTCATGAACTAATAAAAATTTTATAACCCAGTCAACGTCCAGTTATAACCCGGTCAGTGTCCAGTCATAACCCAGTCAGTGTCCAGTCATAACACAGTTAGTGCCCATGTCATCGCCATGTGACACCCGTGGTTTGGTCCATGTCACTGCCACATGTCATTATGGTATTTGTCCACCTCAGTGCCACATGTCATTTGAGGATATGTCCATGTCATCGGCACATGTTACAATATGGTAGGTCCATGAAACAGGGAAAGAAACTCAGGATAGGAAATAATATTAAAAAATTAAATGTAGGGTTTGTGGAGTTATGGGAACGCGGAGGTAAAGGAGGTAGGTGAGAGCATAGAAAATGGTAAAAATGACTAAGTATGGGGTGAAAAAGGGGAAAGGAGAGTGCATATTAGTCAATGTGGAGTTGATGACCTACGAACGTGGACATGAGAAAGAGTAAGGAGCAGAGAGGAAGAGTAAGGTATGGCTAAGTATGAAAAGAAGTGAAAATTGAAAAGTGAATGCGGACCTACGAACCCAAGAAAGAGTTGAGGGATGGTATGTAGCTCCGCATTTGTATTGCTTGAATTTAGCCGAGTGTTGGAAGAGTAAAACATGGTAAGTGTTGGAGAAGTATATAATGGAGTTACATGAAATATGGTACGTGAAAATAAGAAAATGGAAATGAAATATGAAATATGGGAAAATAATAATGGAAAAATGGGAAAAAAATGTAGATGAATTATGAGAATGAACTAGAAAATGGAAATGAATTATGGAAATGAATGTAGAGATTTGAAAATATAGAAAATGGAAAATGGAATAGGAGAAAAAAAAAATAGAAAAAGTTAAATGGTAAATGGTAAACGGAAAATGAAAATGGAATTGTAAAATGGTAAATGGAGAAATGGGTTAAGTATGGAAATGGTTAAATGTGGAAATGGTTAAGTATGGAGATGGTTAAATGTGGAAATGGTTAAGTATGGAGAATAGCGAGGAGGGAGTCTAAAGTGGAAAGAAATAAAAATGGGTAAGTATGGGACAAGGCCATTATGCGGGTCACGTAAGTGAGAGGGTCATTCTGTAGAACATGGGACTGCGAAACTGCAGACCTAGAGATGTATGGAGAAAGGGTGAGGAGGTCCACACCAAAATGAGAAATACGACTAAGGGAAATGGGGTGAGTGATCCCGCAAAGAATATAAGACTAAGTGTACCCAAGAATTTGATCGAGGTTCCAAGAAAATCTTAGTTCCGATAAAAATTAACTGTGTTGCACATGGAAAAGTACTCTCTGGGCGATTGAACAAAAACCTGGATATCTTGAGCATATGGAATCAGATTTTTAATCCATAAAATGTGTGATGAAGCTAATACTGAGGGATATGCTATGAATTGATAATATTTCAAAATTTCCTTCTTCTGATATGGATTTTTTTTTATTATTATTCCAAGAGCGGGAAATATAGGTGATCAAAAATTTTGATCAACATGTAGTGAATTGTATTTTCATCCATTACAAGGATGGAATGAAAGTATAAGATGTTGTTACACACCTAAATTTAAAAATTAAGTGTCGAAAGTGTTGTATGCACCTTACTTAGTGTCACATGCACATTATCAAGTGTCATATGCACCTTACTAAGTGTCATAACTTTAACACCATGAAAGAAAATTTGTCATAATCCCTAAGTCATTATGGAGGAGAAAAACCATCATGAGAAGGTCGAAACAATGCCTTTTACCTTGAGATTTTGACCATTTTTTAAGGTCAAGGCTCCCCTTCCCATGTATAGGGAGCATTGAACTCTTGTCAAGGCTCCCCTGCCCATGTATAGGGAGTGTTGTTAGAGCCATGTGCTCAGTATTGGGGGAGATTTGAAGTGGTTAGAGGAAGTTGCAACTAATCCACCTTATTCTAAGGGTCAGTTCCAAGAGTATGAGGTCAAGGATTCGAGTCATATCTCATGGCTCCGTCTTAAGTAAACTCAATATCCATGAGATAAGCTAAATCCCAATTTATGGAGATAAATCCTTAACCATTTCCCAAAATACTTCATGGTGGTTAAGCCTCCAATTCCTATATAATGAGGGCATTCCAAGGTGAAAAGGGGAAGAGAGAGATGTGAGCATCATGCTTTTGATATTGAATCATTCGAGAGAGGGGTGGATAAGAGAGCTTTGGAGGAGCTGTTGTAACATCAACTTTGATTGTAAGTGCTTCATTATTGCTTTCCATTAATACCTAACTTGGCCTACTCCCTTCATGTTTTGTGTCACTTGTTACATGCATGTCTATTATTGTTAAAGTCATCATAGATAGATCTATTGTCACCTAACAATATGGTGTAGAAGAAGGAGATTTCTCTTGTTCCTTGTAGGTATTTTCTTGTGTCTAGGAGCTTGGTCAACAAGGTCAAATTTTGGAGCAGCGATGACAACCATCGTGAAAAGGTGAGTCATATATCTCTTTCCTCTTACTCTGATTGTTGAAATAGGTCTAAAGGGAAAGTAATTACCATTTTTTCTCCTTCTGTCATGGATCAAAGAAGGGGTCTTGATACAAGGGGGGTTTCACCTGTCCGTAGAAGAAAATTTACCATAATAGTTGTGGGATCCGATGATGATAAAAATAGTTTATAGTCGAGATGTGATCTTTAGGGAAGTCGGAGGCACTTCTAGGATTGAAGAGGCTTAAAGGGAGAAAGAACCAGAGAAACTGGTGTTTGAGCTAAGGAACAAGGAACATGATTCAGACTAGTCGATTGAATTAGATGAAGCGGTATAACTACAATATCTGGTTGCAAGGAGGTCTAGATGAGTAAGGAAACAAGTTGAAAAGGTATAGTCCACCTAATTTTTGTTCTTTTCCACCGATGATGAACCCGGGTCAATCGGGGAGGTAGTCGATTCGACAGAGGGTAGACTCTGGAAGGAGGCCATGGTTGATGAAATGGAATCCTTGGATAAGAATGAGACATAGGATTTGGTCAAGCTACCTAATGGAAGGAAACTCATCGATAACAAGTGGGTTTTCAAGAAAAAATTGAGCACAACAGGTCAAGTCAAGAAGTACAAAGCTTAATTGGTAGTGAAAGGGTATTCCCGAGTTGAGGGAGTCAAATTTTGTGAGATTTTCTCTACTATTGAAAGATTGACTTCCATTAAAGTATCAATGTCTCTGCTTGCAAGATTTGATCTTGAGATAGAGAAAATGGATGTGAAGATAACATTCCTACATGGGGACTTGGAAGAAGAAATCTACATGAAACAACATGAAGGATTTGTAGTCAAGGGCAAGAAAGAGATGGTATGCAAGTTGAAGAGATCCCTTTATGGTCTAAAGAAATTACCAAGGACGTGGTATCAAAAGTTTGACACATGCACTCTTGGATTGGGATTTGAGTATTAAGGCTAATCATTATGTTTATTCCAAGAAATAAGGCAATCATTTTATCCATGTAACGTTGTATGTTGATGACAAGTTGTTGGTTGGAAACAACATGGATGCTATAAAGGAGGTCAAGATTCATGTATCCTCCAACTTCGGAATGAAGGTTCTCGATGTTGTTAACTTCATTCTGGGAATGGAGATTCAGAGAGATCGACCTGTTAGAAAAATTTGGTTAAATCATAGGAAGTACATTGAAACTATCTTAAAATGTTTCAACATGTAGGAATGTAAATTTTTCAAGATATCTATTCTTGTAGGGGTAAAACTAACTATTGAATAATGTCCACAGACACATGAATAAATAAAGGACATGGCACATTCCCTATGCTAGTGTTGTTGGTAGTATGATGTATGTAATGGTTTGCACTTGATCAGATATTTCACATGCAATGGGAGTATTGAACAGGTACATGTCAACACCTAGGAAAGAGCACTGAATAGATTTCAAGAGATTGTTCAGGTACTTGCGTGGCACAATTGAGTACACAATTTGTTACCAAGGGAAACATGAAACCGATAGGGAAGTGAATGTACATGGCTTTGTTGACGCCGACTAGGATAGAGATCTTGATCGAAGTAGGTCAACCAACATATATGTGTTTAAGATGTTCGATGGAGCAATAAGCTAGATGAGTAAGAGATAGGAGGTAGTAGCCTTGTCGACAACAAAAGTTGAATACATGACAACCACCCATGCAAGCAAGGAAGCAATTTGGTTGCATAAATTGGGTTCAGGGATTGGGTTTGAACAAAAAACCATGGGGATAAATTGCAATAGTGAGAGTGCAATTTTCTTGGTGAAGAACCCAACTTACCATTCCAGGATGAAGCATATTGATGTATAATACCATTTCATGAGAGATATGGTGGAAAGCAAGAAGGTGTTGCTAGAGAAGTTAAACACTTTGGAAAATATTGTAGACTCTGACAAAGTCTGTTAATGCAGTGAAGTTGTCTTGGTGTAGAGAGGCAATGGGCATTACTGCCTTGGGTCAATGAACAAAGTTCAGGTTCTCCCGTTTCTACAAAGAAGACAAAAAGTGGAATAATGTTGGGGTGGAAAATTAGTCTAACTGATTGGCTAGTCAAGGATGATCGACCGGGGGATGGATAGACTTATGATTAAGTCAAGTCAATGGTCGAAAGATGGTCAACATCACGACCAAACTTGATTGTTGATTGGTATCCGATTGGAGGTCAATGGGATAACCAATTGGAGATAGATTGGATGGTCGATTGGTATCAGAATGGTATTCAATTGGTTTGTAGCCAACTGGTATTTGACTGGTGGTCGAAACCTATAATAGAATCCTGAGATTCACAGGATCACAACCAATCATATTCATGGATCTGTAACCATTTTAGGTGCCATGAAATAGGGTTTTACATGTTGTAGATGCCTATAAATATGGCATTATGTAATATTTTCTAAGGTTAATCTTGATGAGCTTGTGCCTCAATAGAGAGAGTCGCGAGTCTATAACAATCATGAATATGTAAGCCAAATGGTTGTAGAGTTGTTCTTGTGTTAAAGCACGAGATTAAGATGATGATTGTGTCTTAGGTGTGGACCAAGGTTAATCATGTAACTCTTTATTTTTTGAATGAATAAGGTAGCGAAGGAGTGGGAGTCTCTCAAGCATTGTTGGTTTTCCTAGTTAAGGGTTCTAGGGTAAATCTCTTTGTACTGTGTGTGAATACCGTTGTTTACTTTTGGTTTACTTTTGTCTTCTCTCTCCTGGTTGGTTTAGTTTATCTACATCAATTTCACACATGCATAGGTAATTACTCCTTCAAAATCGTATTTTCATTCCTTTGAAAAAATTACAAGGAAACCTCCACAAGTTGCCAAAAAACAGTAGTTGCACGCTTAGAAAATCACCCTGAACTGAGTGGAATGACCTACCTAAGTAGTATGAACTAATGTACGGCTGTATGACATAGTTGTATGGAAAACATAGTAGAATGTACATATTGTACGACATGTCTGTATGGACTGTACAAATGACTATACAACATGTCCATGCAACTATACAAACCTACTCGTGGATTGTTCAAACATCCATATGATTGTATGGAATTGTATAACAACCTATATGAAATTGCCTACTACCCAGATTCACCTATGCTCAAATCCCTATTCTCTCTCTCGGTTTCTCAACCTCAATTTTTTAAGTGTGTACTCTCTATCTTGACATGTCTTTGTACTTTTAGCTAAGACCAAAACCCTCATCTAGTCTTGAGATTACTCCTAATCTAAGTCATGCATGCATAAAATACACTTTTTAGACTCAACCACTAAATATAAGAATTTTCACTTTTTTACTAAAGTGGATTACAAAATAGAATCAATTTTTGAAAATATAACTACTTTTTGAAAATAGAAATATCTCGAACTAATTTTCGCACATTCACATTGAACCTATGCAGAAGTTCTTGTTTGAGCTATGTTTCTAAATGCTCCCTCTTAGCAAGGAAGGAATTATGCACCAATCCAAGTATGTATTTGAATGTATTGAACTTCCCTTTTGTCAAGGGCTTGGTCAAATTATCAACTACCTGTTGATCCATGAGAATATATCGGAGCTTCACTAATCCCTTCTGAACCTTGTATCATATGAAGTGATATTTGATCTCTATATGTTTGGACATATCATGAAACATTGGATTCTCAGATAGTTTGATACAACTATGATTAGCACAACAAATAACTGTGGGATCCAACTCTTTATCAACAATCGTGCAAGTAACTTGCAGAGCTAGATGGCCTCACAACTAGCAGTGTTGGTTGCCATATAATTTTCCTCTACTGAGCTAAGTGCTATATAAGTTTTCTTCTTACTGAACCGAGATATCATCGCTAATACCAACCAAAAGAAACACCTTGAAGTTCTCTTCCTATATTTTGCAATGCCTTTCCAATCCAAGTCTAAATACCTTTGCAACTTCAGTTCACCATCTCCAAGATATCTCATACCATACTCCATTGTGCCCCTCAAATACTTGAGCACATGTTTTGTTGCTACCCAATTCTCCTACTTTGGATCCACCATGAATTGATCCAATGTGTTCACTACAAAACATATATCTAGCCTAGTCTTGATGTCCAGATTCATGAGTGGAACAAAATGAAACACATATCTATAACAATAACATAGATATACAAAGAACAATAACAAAGATACAATGGAACTTAACTTCTATTAAATAAGAAATATATTGAAACTGTAAAATGCAGAATCAAAATAATCTTACTCGAATGGTGGTAGCTAATCTCTGAGAAGAGATGTGGCGGCTACGTGCATCCATCTTAGCACATTACAATGAGGCCTCCATGCCTTTTTAGCATCAAGAAGTAAATGAAAAAACCTAGAAATTCAAAAATCTAACCCTAGGAGATGAAGTGCCAAAAGTCATGTGGGTCTCGATGGGGTAAGTTGGTACATCAACTTCCCAGGGTCGTAATTTTTGCATACGATCTTCGTTTTAGGAGCACGATAATCCGTTGGAAAGGTCTATCTGAGGAATACACATTATGTCGTAAAATTTTGACTCTACTCGTAATGGGACTATGGAGGGCCCAAAAATTGTTATTTAGGGCCTCAAAACGACCCCATAAGTTTAGGTCTCGAAAAACTAAAAAAAAAAACTGCCAAGATAAAAACTGTAATTTCCAAGATGAAAGTTGTATGTGAGCCAGCTAGAAGAGGTGGGTGGCCACCAATATCCACTTGGATCAATCCTCCCTCCTTAGAAAGCAATGGTCTCCATTGCGTCGAGTTCCCCCATCAGATGAGGAAACTTCCGTTGAATTTGGCTCTGGGTGAGCACTTGCGTTGGTGCAGGAGTTGTCCTGCTTTGACAACCCAATAAAGATAAATATTTTGTTGGCAAGTTCCCTTGACCCGTGTGTCCATGATATGATCAATGGATTCATGTTCCATGCATTCAGGGTTGAGCTTTGTCGGTTTCAACTCTTCTACTATCTCAAAGGTGTTCAATGAGGGTGGAAAGTATGGCCGAAGTAGGTCCACATTAAACACTGGGTGCAAGCCAAGGAAGAGGGGAATGTTGAGCTCAAAAAACATTGTTACCCACATGATTGGTGATGGTGTAAGGTCCATAATGGAGTGGATGGAGCTTCCGATGGGGTCCTATAAGCCGTTCTTTCTGCAAGTGCAACCAAACTCTATCTCTCACCTGAAACTTGTGTGGCACCCAATGTTGATCATGGCATTGGACTTCTGCAAAATATCATGAACCTATTGGCAGATGTGCTGGATTCATTCAATGAACCAGGTGGCTTTGTCGGCTTTGGTTTGTGCATGGGATGATTATGCATGTGTGGATGTAAGGGGTAGTGCAACATCCATGTGACCCAATGGTTGAAATCCCAACCCCACCTGAAAGGGGTTGTGTCCGATTGAGCTATGTAGGCTATGTTGTAACTGTTATGAATATAGGGAAGACTCTCATCTCCTGTGCGTGGATGCTTGGAATTGTACATGCACAATATATGCATGATCATCCTATTGACGAATTCAGTTTGGCCATCTGTTTGGGGGTGGAAGGTCATGGATTTGGTGAGCTTGGTGTCCATTCATGAACAAAGGCTTGACTAGAATGTGATGAGGAACTGGATGTCCCGATCAAAGATGATGGTTTTTGGTATCTCAAATGTACCCACACTCATTCGAAGAAGAGATTGGCAGTGGCCTCTGCTGTGATTCTCTTCTTACAGGCGACCAAAATCACCATCTTGGGAAAATGATCAACCAACATGAAAACACAGTCAGTCCCCTGCTTGGTGGAAGGAAGGATCGACATGTAGTCCATTGAGATGGATTCCCAGGGCCTGTTGAGAGTAGGAAGAGGCATGTACATGCCTTGTTTCTTAATGCTCGGTTTGGTAATGGCACAAGGCGTGCAGGACCTGACATACTTGCTGACATCTTGTCGAAGTTTCAAACAATAGAAATGTTGCTACAAAACTACCACTGCCTTTTCTACACCGAAGTGTCCTACCATTCGATTGTAGTGATCTTTCCAAATCAACTTTGTTCACTTGCTTGATGGAACGTAGAGATGGCCTAGATGGCACAACAACCCATACTGCATATGAAAATCAGTGACAACTGTGTTTGTGCCTAGAATATGGTAGGTAGTGGCGAAGTCAGGATATCGATCATAGAGTTGGGGCCATATGAAGGTCTCATGTCTGCAGGAGTGTAGCATGGTGGTTAGTGTGAAAATTGGAGGTCGGTTGAGGAAGTCAACAATGTGGTTGGTGATCCCTGTATTATACTTGATGTTGAGATGGAACTGTTGCAAGTATGTTGACCACTTCTCATGGTGGTCATTCTGCAATTTTCCTTGTGTTTGCATGAACTATAGAGGCTTATGATCAGTGTGGATGACTGTATCCTTCCCGAGCATGTAATTCCTCCACTAACGATAGGCATGTATAATGGATTACATTTCTTTGTCGTAAGTGGGGTACTTACAAACAATATCTGATAGCATCTCACTATGATAGGCCATATGATGTCCATGATGAGTGAGAACTGTGCCCACAACATTGTCTGAAGCATCTACCTCAATCTCAAACGACTGTTGCAGGTCAGGTAATGAGAGCATCGGGGCTGAGCATAAGTGCTGCTTCAAATCATCGAATGCTTTCTGTTGCGACTAGCCCCACATGAATTTTTCCTTGCCACCCCCCTGGTCACTTGGATAAGGACCCATGCAATGTGGGAGAATCCCAGCACAAACCTGCGATAGAAATTGGCAAGGCCTAAGAAGCTCCAAAGCTTAGTGAGTGTGGTCGGGGCTGGCCAGTCACAAATGAACTGTATCTTGGCAATATCGACATGCACCCCATGCTCATCAACATTGTATCCTAGGTATTGAACCCTATTCATGCCAAAGGAGCATATTTTCAAATTTGCATATAGATTGTGTTGCCGCAGAGTGTGCAGAACTTGTTGAATGTGCTGCAAGTGTTTCACCCAATTCTAGCTGAAGATGAGGATGTCATCCAAATACACCACCACAAAATAATCAATGAAATGCCACAAGATATCATGCAACATATGCGTGAAGGTTGTTGGGGAATTTTTCAATCCCAAGGGCATGACCAACCATTTAAAAAGACTTTCTTTGGACTTGAAGGCAATCTTCCATACATCGGTCTACTATATTGGGACCTGGTGGTAGTCGGACATCATATCAATCTTACTAAAGTAATTTCCCCCCTTGATTTGGTTAAAGAGAACATCGATTCGGGGAATTGGATACCAGTTCCTAATTGTGATCTTATTTAGGGACTGATAATCAATGTAGAGTCACCAAAACTTGTTTTTCTTCTACACAAGCACGATTGGGCTACCACAAGGTGAGGATCTTGGGTGGATGTGCCCATTTTCAAGTAGCTCTTGGTTCTTGTGCATTCTTTCCTCATTTTCTGACAAAGAGCGGTGATAGACTGGCCCATTGGGTAGCTGTGCACCAGGGGTCAAATCGATTGAGTACTTGACCTGATAGTGCAGAGGTACCCCAGTGGGTGAGGAGAAGATGTCTTTGTATTCTTCCACGACCTTATCCACTTGCTTCTACTGCATGGAGAGACCTATCGTGGAGGCCATGGGTGTGGTTGCAACCTTCCACTCACTTTGAGCACGAATCACGAAGAAGACAAAATTACCAGTCTGAGAGATGATCTTCCTGCATTTCTTAGTAGAGATCAAGGAAATGGCGGTATATGGGACTACCTTAGGTATCCTATATAATTTCATGTCCAAATTAATAATAACACTACAAGGCCTAGACTCATATACAACATGACGTTTCCATAAATAAGGTTGGCCCAAAAGATCACAAACTTCAATGGGGGAGACATCATACAATACCTCATCTTTGAAGGGCTTGATGTCGTAGGCCAAGCGACACTGTTGGTTGATGCGAAGATCCCTTCCTTGGAAAAGCCATCCAATGGTGTACGACTGTGGTTGTGGTGTTGTCAGTAGAGCTAACCGTTTGATGACCTCTGCAGTGATGAGGTACTTCTGGCTACCTCTATCAACAATGAAGTGTAGTTGAGTACCCTTCACCCACATCTGTGAGTGAAAGAGGTGCTCACCTTCCTCTTGTTCATCAAGTTCGTCAGGCTCGACCCTGGTAGTGGTAGCAACGGTTGTAGTGGGTTCCGCATAAATGATCCATCTCCCTTTTTCTGGTTCTAAGCCTGCATCTAATTTAGAGGCTTCACCTCAACCACCAATGACTGATTTGAATGACCTTCATCATTGTTATGCCAGGGGATCTTATGTAACTCACACCATTTCCCAGTGTCTTTCTTTGTCTTCCCATTGTCCTTATTTGTTTACGATTTGGACTGGTTGTCTTGAGGCTATCCATCCTTGCTCTACCCTTTGTTTTGTGGGTTGGGGCTACCTTTTCCCGACTTCTGTTGTGAGGGGTTTGCAGACCCAAACTGTCTCATCTTCTGTTTAATCTTTTTCTTGATTTTGACAACATATCGATAGGCTACGCCCAAGGAAAAAATGTCTAGAAAATCCATTTCTATATGGATGTATCTATGTATACTGTCATGGTACTTGAGCACCAGATGTCGCTCAGAGTCTTTGATACCCAATTTGGTGCACAAGGTATGGAAGGAAGTAGTGAAATTTGGCATTGCTTGGCCCCTTTCTTGTCGCAGTGTGGTCCATCTTGTATATAAGTCATCATAACTTCAAAGATGGTAGTATTGTTCCTTAATAGCATCCCCAAAGGAACCCCAAGTGGGTGCAACTACAAATAATGTAGATCCCTCTATTTCCTTTTGCTCACAGAAAGTCTCCCACCAATCTTTGACATAGGGGACGGCCTTGACGAGCGCAAATGTAATATTTTCTCTATCGAAAAACTTGTCGATAGAAAAATACCCTTCTATGAGGTTTAACCATTCGTTTACAACATACGCATATATTTTACCTTCAAATATACGAATATCAAAATTAATTTGTACCTTGAAGGGGGCGACGCCTCCACTTGAGGTAGATGCATCGCATGTTGGCAGTCGTCTAAGAATTTGCGTGAAGTTATCCATCCTCTCGTTCCTTTGTCATGAGAAGGATTCCTCAAGAAAAAATTTAAAGGGATATCCTACCCCATCATCTCTCTTTTCTTCCCCCATGGGTGGTCATCAACTTCAGTGAAGCCGATATTACAAAGGCTCAACTGGTTCAAGTCCCAATTGCTTATACCCTGACCTTGTTGGGGACATGCATAGAGAAACAAATGAAGAACAAACCACTATGATACCACTGATACAAATTTATGAGCGGAACAAAATGAAACATAGATCTATAACATTAACACACATATATAGAGAAAAATAACAGATATATAGTGGAACTTAACTTCTATTAAATAAGAAATCCGTTGAAACTATAAAATGCAGAATCAAAACAATATTGCTTGAATGGTAGTAGCTAATCTTTGAGAAGAGATGTGGTGGCTACGCGCATCCGTCTGAGCATATTAAAATGAATCCTCCGGGCCTTTGTAGCATCAATAAGTAAAAAAAAAACCTATACATCGAAAAACCTAACCCCAAGAGATGAAGTTCCAAAAGTCATGTTGGCCACGATGGGGTAAGTTGGTACATCAACTTCCTGGGGTCGTAACTTTTGCATATGATCTTCGTTTTAGGCGCACGATAGCCTGTTGGAAAGGTCTATCTGAGGACTACACATTATTACATCACACTCTAACTTTAACAATAATGTGAGTATGGCGGGCCCAAAAAATGTTGTTTAAGGCCTTAAAACAACCCCAGAAGTTTAGGACCCGAAAAGATAGAAAAAAACTACCAAGATAAAAACTGTAACTGCCAACATGAAAGTTGTATGTGAGCCAGCTAGAAGAGGTGGGTGGCCACCAATATCCACCTGGATCATATGACCAAATACATCAAAGAACCTATCATATTCCTGTATAATGTGGGATCCACCAACTTTGAATCTAGATTTTTCACCTTCTTCAAGTTAGTGATCATGGGTGTGGCCATACACTTGTAGTCCTCCATTCAAAACGTCTTCACGATATGAATTGCATACTTACCCCGCCCAAGGAAAATCTTCCTTGGTCTCCATCAAACCTCCAAACCCAATAAGTAATGCATCATGCTAATTTCCTTCATCTCGAACTCTTTTAACTTGTCTTCTTTGCACCCTACAATGAGCATCTTTGTACCCGTCAAAAACAAGTCATCTACATACAACACCAAAATAAGTAGACCAGTCCCCAAAAATATGTAATATAAGTTAGGATCTACTTCGCTTTTGTTGAAGCCTATACTGTTGGGTATGTGTTATATTCTTTGCATGTGTGTGTGTGTGGGTGCATCAGATACGACAACTGCGTCTGACGAAACGTACAAACGATGTGTGTGTGTTGGCCGGTTTTTGCTATTTTTAGCGGTTTTTTCTATTTTTAGCTGATTTGTAAATTAATCCAGGATTAAGGGATTAGGGTTTTGGTATCTATGAAATACCTAAAAACATTGTATATATTGTATGGCGAATGGTGAAATTTGATATAATGAAAATAAGAAAGGTTTTCCTGGTTGAGGGTTTCCGGTAAAGATCTCTGTGTAATCTGTGTATGAGCCATTGATTAATTTCTGTATTGCTTAAGAATCTATATGCATTGCTTTACTTCGCAGGTTTAAAACTTACATATACTCTGCAGATATTGATCGATTCTAGAATACCATGCTCTTGGTGCCTACTTAAGTCCATATAAGGCTTTCTTAAGAATGCACACATGGGAATCCTTCCCAATTAACTCGAATCCTTGAGGTTTCTCTATGTACACTTCTTCCTCAATGATCCCATTAAGGAAAGTTGTCTTCACATCCATTTGATGTGTCCTCCATCCCATAAATGAAACCAAGGAGATAACCACTCTAATGGGAGTGTACTGAATGAATGGAGAAATTGTCTCCTTGTAGTTCATTCCCTCTCTCTAGGAGAACCCTCTCACCACAAACCTTGCTTTCAACTTCTCAATGTTGTCATTTGCAACAAGCTTTATCTTGTAGAGCCACTTGGAACTTACAACCAACTTCCCCTCTAGTCTTGACACTATGTCCCAAACATCATTCTTCATGATGGAGGTGTACTCCTCCACCATGGCACCCTGTCATACTTGTTGATCTACTGCCTCCTGAAAACCAAAAGACTTGAAATCTAGAATGTTGTTCATTAATGCCATATAGTTTTGAAACTTCTCGGAGGTATTATCTCTTTAAATGTGCTCCTAGGAGTCTCAACATGCTCCCAAGCATCCCTCAATGTCTAAGTGAACCATCAATGTCTCCTGACATAAGTGGAAGGGGTTACTGTCTCCCCATCTTCATCTGAACGTTGTTGTATTTCTCTACAAATAATTGGAGACCCAATCTCAACCTTCAGAGCTTCATGCTCCTCATCTTTCATCACTAGAATAGGCTCACAAGACTTCCTGGTGTAAAGTTTTCCTCAAAATTTACATCCCGACTCACTACTATCTTCCTCTACTTTGGAATAAAGACCCCATAAGCCTTTGAAGTCTCACTATAACCCACAAATAAACCCTTCCTACTATAGGGCTCCAAATTTTTCCTCTTCTCTACCAATACATGGATATAAATTGGACAACCAAAGATGGGAAAATGACTCACCTATGGTTTCACACCAATGAATGTTTCCTTTGGTGTCTTTTCCTCCAAGATCCTACGATGACACAAGTTTTGGAAGTAGATTGTTACGTTACATGCCTCTACCTTAATAAACATTGTTAAGTCATGGCCATGAATCATGGCCTTTGTATCCCCTATGATGGATCAATTCTTATGTTATATAACCCCATTTTGTTGCGGGTTGTACATAACATTCATCTCCCTCTTGATTCTTGCCTCCTTGTAGAAACCATTGAAATCCTTGGAGGCATACTCACCCCCACTGTCCAATCTCAAGGATTTTATCTTCTTCCCTATATAGTTTTCAACTAGATCTTTCAACTCTTGAAACCTACTAAAGGAATCCTCCTTGGTCTTTAAGATGTAGTTCCAAGTCTTGCGAGAGAAATCATCAATAAAGGAAACACAATACACGCTTCCTGTTATTGACACTACTAACATTGGTTCATAAAAACCCAAATCTAATAGTTTTATAATCCCCTCATATCTAAGATCGTTGCTAGGGAAAGTAGCCTTGGCATGCTTGCCAAGCATGCACTCTCTGCATACACCATGTTGCTCAATACTAAACTCTAGAAGACCTGTGACTATCTCCCTCAGAATAGGAAATTCCATATGATGGATGTGCTCCATCCTCTCGTGCCATAAATCACACAAGTTTCCATTATTATGCAACAAGGCTTGAACAGGTTCACCCTGCAACCTATAAAAATTACCTCCCCTAACCCCCATTTACTTGAGTTATATCTGGGTAATATTCCTTCAGTTTAATGAGGACTTACTCATTCTTGAACTCCACTACAAATTACTTATCCTTCATAAATATAAATAAAATCAAGTTCTTTTCGAGACTTGGTACAAAGAAGACATCGTCAAAATCTAAAGAATTACTTAACTCGAGCTGGAAGGGAATAGTACCTCCTCCAGGTGCTTGGCATCATCACCAAGCTCAACTTGTACTTTTGAGTCTTGCTTCTTCAGATTAGAAAATAAGTATAAGGCTGATGTCATATGTCAATATGCCCCATTGTCCACATACCATGCATCCCTCAAAATCATAGTAGTAGAAAGACAAGATACCAATGAGAAATCATTCTTAAACTTGGAAACAAACTCATTCATAGTTTTTGCAGAGGCTACTACCTCCTTCTATTGTTTCTTCCCTTTACCTTTCTTCTTCTCTAGACATTGTGATTCATAATGACCATGCTTGTGATCTAGGTGGATATCAACGACCACCCACCTCTTCAACTGACTCATCACGGTTCTCCATCTTGGCCGCTTTTGTTATGATTTTCAGGTCCTAAACTTTCGAGGTTGTTTTGAGGCCCTAAACAATGTTTTTGGCAATTCGGGGACCTGTGGTTGCAAGGAATGCCTAGTTCTTGCCAATAAGTGTTCTTCTCGATTAGATTTTTCTAATGAGCTACTAAACACCCCAAACAAGGATTGTATGCAAAAGTTGCATCCCCAGGAAGTTGATGCATCAACTAACCACCTTGGGGCCCACAAACCTTTTGGTGCTTCACCTTCTAGGGTTATGGTTTTGGAACTTTAGGGTTCTTTCTTTATGTTAAAAGGCCATTCTTGTAGCCCAATGTATTATCTTTCCACAAATGAGTGTAACCGACATCTCTTTCTCTTCAGAGATAAGCTACCACCATTCTAGTCAATTTGTGTTCTACAGTATTATACTATTTTATTCATTAATACAAGTTGGGTTTCATTGTATTTATCTGTTCTCTGCTATAGATTTCTTTGTATCTCATTTCATTTTCAATATAATCCATATTAACTTCTCACAAATGAAGTACTTAATTTTACTCGAGTCCTTTCCTAGCTGCGAGGTTGACTACTCACTATGTCCCTACCCCTGTTGGGTCCTTTACCTCTATCCTTATTTGACTGACCAAATAGAGCTAGGTTCTCATCACCACCCTTATTGCTTCCCTTTGACTCCATTCAAGTATCCTACTATACAGTGATCCCATAACCTCACAAAGTCAGGAATGTGCTCTTGAGCACAAATACCTTTGACAAATGGTTCCCATGAAACTAGAAATCCATTCAGTGCCATGTTCATTGGCTCTTCATCTGCAACCTTCTCCCCAATTGCTGCAAGCTGATAAAAAACATGCATGACTTTCATAAGGTAATTGGTGATTGAGCCCGATCTGGTCATCTCTATGAATCTCAATTTGTTCCACAATATCATCTTCCTATTTATGTCTCACTTTGGTAGAGGCTTATCAGGGTATTGAACATATCCTTCATTGTCTTATTCTCAGATATACGAGGGATAAAATTATCCTTTATGGAATCCAAGATCATTTGCTTGGCCTTCACTTCCATTTTCTTGTGAGTTGCCAACTGTTGTGGATCTATAGGTGGAGTCACAACATCCTTGACAATATTCTAGAGATCATTCTCTTCTAGTAAGAGAGTAACCCTCACCTTCCATGATAAGAAATTTGAGGCACCATCCAATCTGTCCTCAAACTCGGGGCTAGTTGATGACAATTGTCATCTTTGAGATCTATTGTACAAACTCCCAAATCTGAAAATTTAGTTTTGAAACCCTCTAATTGCTGGTCTTTCTTCCTTGCAATTAATTTACTATTGTAAATCCCTAAGAATCTCAATTAATAAATAGCTTTGATACCATGTAAAAATTCCAATCTTAGATGACTAACGTCCTTACGATCTCAATTAAACAAGTAACTTGTGGAATTTAATTTCAGACCATAACATCAATCACACAATAGCTATAAATTAAATAGCAGAAGCATAAAATCAATTTCACACATACACAGATAATTGCTCCTTCAAAATATTTTCATTCCTTCAAAAAAATTACAAGGAAACCTCCATAAGCTACCAAAAAAACAAAAACTACATGGTTACAAAATCACCTTGAACTGAGTGAAACGACCTACCTGAGAAGTATGACCTGTTGTAAGACTGTATTGTATGGATGTACATATTGTATGAAAAATTGTATAACATGTTTGTATGGATTGTATGGCATGTTCACATGACTGTACAAACATGTCCATGCAACTATATTGACATGTCCATATGATTGTACAGATATCTCAGTATGATTGTATGGAACTATTCCTTGTGACTATATGGAACTATACAATAGCATATAGAGAACTGCTTGCTAGCCGGATTTGCCTGAGAACTATCTCTCTCTCTCTCTCTCTCTCAGTCACTCATCTTGCTCCATTGTTTGTGTGTGTACTCTCTATCTTGATTTTCCTTTATACTTTTAGCTGAGACCAAAACCCCAATCTATTCTTGAGATTACTCCTAGTCTAAGTCATGCATGCATGAAATAAACTTTTTATACTCAACTGCTAAATATAAGACTTTTCACTTTTTTACTAAAGTGAATTACAAAATAGAATTACTTTTCGAAAATATAACTACTTTTCGAAAATAGAAATATCTCGAACTATTTCTGGCACGTTCACACTGAACTTGTGCGAAAGTTCTTGTTCGAGCTATATTTTTGAACAAGAGCTTCTGGTATTGAACATATATGCCCATATATTGACATGGTTAGTTTCTAGGATATTTCACTGAAAAAGGATTTCATGTGAAGGGAAGGGATTTGAACTTCTCTTTGAGGAGCTCAAAGATTTTGGGTCCAAGTGCTTAGGTGGACATCTTATCTCACTTTTTTATAAGGAATCTGGAGGATGTTGGACTACTAGATATTGAACCTATGAAACTAAAGCCAATATAGAGGAATGCAAGAGTGGGGTTTGGTAGAATTGCCAAAAGAACAAATAGATTCCTTGTGTTTGAGTCTTTAGTGGAAGATAATTTTAGATTCAAGCAATCAGTTAACATAGAGGGAGAATTTGATCATTTTCCTATTGTTCTGGAGATGGAAATAGTTGGTAAGAGGCTTGGAAACCTTTTCAAATTTAATATTGGTTGGTTAGAGGAGGCAAATTTTGTCAAGATGGTGAAGTATCTATGGATTCCTTATAATGATAACCTCAGGGAATCATCATTGCTACAATTTTCATATAACCTTAAAAATATAAAATAGGCCACCATTGGATGGGTACATGCTAAGAATACTAAGCATGATAAAGAGTTGCTAGATGTAGAAGAAAAATTAGAGAGGTTGTATGAGTCTAGTGGGGTTTGGGTTTTTTCATAGGAGTCCAAATAAGAGGTCTTTGTTGTAGATAAGGGGATGAGAAATTTATTGGGTGAAAAGGAAGCAACCTAGAGGTTGAGGAGTAGGGTGCTTTGGTTTCCAAAGGAGATGAAAACTGTGTATTTTTTGCATCAATATACTAATCACCAAAAAAATGTAAACAACATTTGGAGGATTTCAGGTGCTCATGGTGTGGAAGTGACTAAGTCTGAGGACATAGAAAAGGATGTGTTGAGGGGTCCTAAGTCCCTTTAACTCAACAGTAAGAACCAAACCCACCACCGAGGCCCAATTAGACTTTGCAACGTTTGATAGTGGAATGGTTCTCCAAATCTTGCGATCCATCCAGTTAATCGATGGGATTTACATAGTGGTTTGTAGGATATCTTCTCGTGAAAAATCCTCCTTCAGTTTGAATGTTCTCTTTTTGTATTTTCTCTCATAAGTGGGTCTAATAAAATATAGGTGTTGGTATAAACCAACTGGGTAACAAAGGGGAAAATATTAACTACTAAAGAAGTTTGAGCTCGGGATAACCCTCATGCTCAAGCATGTATACAATGATTCTTACACCTACGACAAGCCTAGTACCAATACATCAACTTGCCGGTATTCCAATTATTGACTGATATACAATTATCAAAAGAGAACATACATGCAATAAAATGATGACAAGAAAAATAGTTTCCTTAGCTTTAATCACTAATCACACATTAACACAATGATTTGTTTTACATCATTAGAGACAAGAATTATAAAAATATTGAATCAGATAACTTATCAATAGATTCAAAGACCCTTACTCGTTACAACATCCATTCATGAGACAAATTCGAAAGTAATTCCTCCTTAGATCCAATCACACATGCATTTGATGAAAACATAAGTTTATCTCCAGTCCTAAACAAGAGTTCTCAATTAAGGTAGTTTATAAATATTTCTTTACAATTCCAAAAATGAGGGTCTTTGCCATAACCATCAACCCTTTCTAACAGGTCGATCCTCTTATTTATAACAAATTATTGATTAAAAATAACAATAAAAAGTGCAAGCTAAGTAAAACAAAATATCTCCACATGGTGCTTTCATCTCTCAGTATTCTAAGAGTCATCAAATGGTTTCACTTGAGTGGATGACTCTTCTCATACTCTGATCATTTGACGAAGAGTTCCCCGCATGTGTTGGCATATGTGAACTGTGTTGGTCCATCAAGGCCGAAAGGATCTCCTTTATCTCCACTACTCGTGCTCAATACTTGACAACTTTAACACTTAACTGTGGTAACATTGTCCGAGCCTTGATTGGGTGCTCCATGAATTGATGTACTTGACCTCAAGCCATTTTCGCCACCTTTACTATCTCCGCAGTCCATGATGAGTCTTAATCTGCATTTAGTTTGACTATGTCATGCAAGTCGACAAAGTCCTCAGGTGTGCCTAATCTAGGAGACCGATGTCTCTCATCATCCGATTGATCTTGGTCCAACTCCTTTTGCAATCGACCCATTTCTCTTGGATCTCCTGATGAGGTTCTTGGGCCATCTTCACCCAGTATTCGGCTGACTTCCTTATACAGCCGATGTTGATGTCCCTTAGTACTTGAATGTCGTGCTCTTTGACGTCTCGGCCCTTTTGAACCGCTTGATGCAATTTCTCATACCATATTTCCATGTCTTGGCATGTCGCCAACACCATAAGGGTGTCTTCTTGGAAATCAGTTATCCCTGCAGTGAAAAGGTGCTGCTCACTCGTGAATTTACTGTAGGCATCTTGGAATTCACTTCTCAAGAAAATTGTGGCCTGCGTGGAGTCCTGATAATATTTCTCCAAATGGCGTAGATGCTCCAACTCCTTTAGCGCAGCGACCAACACCTCTTGATCTTTCCTTGCTCTATCCAGGGTGGCATTTGTGATTTCCATCCTTGCGCTGATAAGCTCAGATGTCTTGGCATGCTCCGTGCTAATCAATTTCTCCTCTGTGGTGATGAGGATGGAACTATCCAGAGTAAGCCTCCACTTCTCAATGGTTCTCTTCATGATGGCTTTCCTTTTCTATCATAGGCGATGGATTGTACATCGACGACCTCATCCACAGGTTCAGGGATTTGTTTCTCTCCCCAAGTAAGAGTGCTTTCCAGGCTCCCAACGGTGTATATCTATTCAAGACTAGGTTCTTGAACCTCTTCTATATGTCCCGAAAGCTCGACCTCTGGTTGTTTCTCATCGGGAGGTAAAGTACTGACCAAAATTGATGAATCAGGGGCATTCTTGTTGGAAAATTCAGTGGATAGAATGCAGTGAATGCTTGTCATTGATGACAACAGTGAAGATGGCAGAATAAGAGATTTGAAGAGGATGGCAGAATAAGAAATAAGTCGCAGTCTAAGGATTCGAGGAGAATAAGCTCAGGAAGAATAGCGTTCTTATACGCGCAAGGAGCATAGGAAAGAGACCGAGAGCCGTCGGATCACACTCGAAAATCCCGACAGCTGTTGGATTGGGAGAAGCTGCACAGATGTTAAGCGCAGGAGTTGGCATGCAAAAGAAGTAATCTGCGCCATCAGATTGGAAGCGGATACCCAACAGCCATCAGATCTGCAGAAGTTGCGAGGGAGATAAGCCATCGGAGATTCGGGGATCGGGATTTCAATATGCAAAGTCCACTCGATAACGAAAACCCCGAAATCGCGATATGCGATTTCGCAATTTGATCGCAACCGTTAATTCAAGCAGGGATCTGGACCGTTCATTCGTATGGACACGTGGCAGCCAGGAGGCCTCATCGGAGTTTCGGGGATCGGGATTTCATAATGCAAAGAACACAATACAACGAAAACCCTGATTTCGCGATATGCGAAATCCCGACTAATTCTGAACCGTCAGATCAACATGCGATCTAGACCGTCGATCTAATTCACGTCAGCAGTCCACGTCAGCTAGGGACACGTGGCACAACCAGGTAATGACAGGTGTCAGACAGATCTAACACTTCAGGCACATACAATTCATGAATCAGAGTGACACGTGGCAGGATCTAACACGTGCCAAATCACGTGTGACGTCAGCAGAGGCATCAGCAATCGGGACTTTGATATGTCAAGAACACAATGCATCAAGAACTCCAAAATCACGATATGCGATTTCGCGAAGTAATCACAACCGTCGAGCTAGAAGTGATCTGGACCGTTGAATCTCTGCATGGAGTATCGGGGATCGGGAATCGACACTTTGCAATGTCAAAATCTCTTGACATCAAGAACTCCGAAATCGCGAAATGCGATTTGGCGATTTAATCGCAGCCGTTGAATCAAGAATGAATCTGAACCGTAGATCCTAGCCCTGTTCGGAGTTTCGGGGATGGGGTTTTGGTATTGACAAGAACTTTGAACATCAGACATCGCGAAATCGCGATACGCGATTTCCCGATAAGGCATATAGGCTGTGGGCCACCCAGGAGTCAATGCAGGAAAGGTGTAAAGAGTACAGAGGAAGTCGGGAATCGACATATTGCAAGTCCAGGGGGCGTATGCACATTATCATTATAAACCCCGAAATCCCGACGAAAGGTCATGGGTAACAGTCACGTGGACCAGGGCTCAGCCAGGAGGGATGAAGCGCATCGCGAATCGGGAAATCGCGAATCCCATGGACATAAACATTATGTCATTGTAAGTGCCGAAACTCCGATGGAGTGATAAGACCAAGGTCACACGGAGACTGGTCACATGGATCATTGTGTAGCCAGAAAGGGCT
>ML813422.1:55901-90273 GCA_009831015.1 Picea engelmannii | reverse complement strand
GGACATTTGTCACCCTGGGAACTGCATGCGTCCCCACAGCATGCCTCCCTGTACACGCTCTTCCTTTAAGCAGGAACTTAGGATAACATAATATGCTCATGACTTTTTAGGAAATAATATTAAAATATTATTCCAGGCCTAAGCCCCCTAGGCTTAGACCCTAAGATCCACACTCTGCCCCTTTCCCACCTTCCAACCCCTAATTCCTTGCCCACTCTGTGGATGCTCAGTCCCCCATCACTCATTCATCGTGGTCGATCTGCACTGGCGGTGTTTATATTTTATTAATTGATCTGCATACATCCAAGTACATCAACAGGCTCCTGGCCTTCAACACTTAGGCTCCCTGGCCTATCAAAACACATAAGCCTACATCTTATGCAAAACTTGGCTCACCAGCCTATAGAACACATTTACAATTCTTTGCATATAACATGATCTGTAACGGGGCTCGACCTTGGGGACACTACAAAAGTAATATCGTTGGAAGTAATTACCACTTGTGAAAAATTGTGCTTGTCTAATTTAACACTATAAAATCAACATGGTTAGTCGTCTCTCATCGAGTATATGATGGATGTGTGTTTGTAGAAGATGTATCATTTCATGTGTCTGATAGTCAATGGTCATGAGCTTGTGTGGATGGCGACAATGTTAGAATTTGTGACAGATATAATACCTTCCTCATTAAGAGGGAGTGTTGAGGTTTATGTAATTTCAGAATTTATTCTTAAGTGTTAATGTTTCAACATCGAGCTGACATTCTCTCGAGATTGGTCATGGTAATTTGACCAGTGGAGAATGGACCTGGCATAGTCTTCTAAAGGACATAAGATTCAAAGTGTGTGGATTTCAACATTCAGAAGGAATGAAATTCTTCCTGTGGCACAGATGGCAACCTGATCAAGAAGAATGGTCCTTGTAGTCAAAAAACACTCCATTGAGTACGTGACAACTGCGGGACGCTCAGTGTGCATATTGAAGAAGGATTTATATGGATTAAAGCAGTCACCTAAAGCATGGTATGGCAAGATCGACAATTTTCTAACGACCTTAGGATTTCTAAACAACAATGCAGATCCTAACCTTTACTTTAAGGTTGTGGATGATGGTCCGATAATACTACTGTTGTATATGGATGACCTATTTCTAAACAGGTGTGGAAAATCTCATCTCAGAGTGTAAGAGAAAAATTGGCTACTAAGTTTGAGATGAAAGATCTCAGGATGATGCATTACTTTTTAGGTCCCGAGGTATGGTAGAGACATGATGAGATCTTTCTGAATCAAGGGAAGTATACAGTGGAAATATTGAAGAGGTTCGGGATGTTGGATTACAAGGCAATGACTACACCTATGGTATCAAATCTGAAGTTGCTACAAGATATGACTTTAGAGACTGTGGATGTTGATTTATACAAGAAGATGGTGGGTTCATTGATGAAATTGACTAACGAAAGACCATATATATGTTTTGTTGTGAACACCCTGTGTCAATATATGGACCATCCTAGGTAGGTTCATTTGGTCACAACAAAACATGTTATGAGGTACCTTAAGGGTACATTGGATTATGGTCTCAGGTATGTGACAAACCATGAGTTCAGGTTATATGGATATTCATATTTAGATTGGGCCAACAATATTCCCGATTAGAAGAGTACTTCGACATATTGCTTCAGTCTAGGCTCCAATATGGTTTCATGGAGCAACACGAAGGAGTTGTGTGTAGCACTCAGTATGACTGAGGCAAATTATGTGGCAGCATGTGCAGTAAGGCGTGAAGTAGTGCTGCTTTGGAAATTGATGACTATTGGACTGATTTTAACTTGTAGGTAAGACCTACAAGAAGAGGATGACAAGACTTCTTCTGGAGGACAAGTGATGAAGTCAACAGGTTGAAGATCCAATTGATATTCAATGCTCGAGAGGGAGTTGGATAGTTAGTTCCAGAGGGAGCTAGGTACTACAATAAGGAGCAGAAGGCTTTGCCAAATGCATGAAGCAATCATGTGTGGCGCTCAGTACGACTGAAGCTAAGTATGCATGTGCAGTAAGTCGTGAAGTAGTGTGGCTTCAGAAATTGTCGACTATTGGATTGAATTTGACTTGTAGGTAAGACCTACAAGAAGAGGATGATGAGACTTGTTCTGGAGGATAAGTGATGAAGTCAAGAGGTTGAATATCTCATTGATATTCAGTGCTCGAGAGGGAGCCAGAAAGTCAGTTCCAGAGGGAGATGGGTACTACAGTAAGGAGTAAGAGGCTCCATCAGATGCATGAAGCAATCATGTGTGGTACTTAGTATGACTGAAGCTCAGTAGTTGGAATCATGTGTAGTAGCAGTGTGGCTTTGATAAATATTGTTTGGGTTATTTGGTCTTGGACTGGAGGTGACCTGCATTTGGTGTGACAACCAGAGTTTCATGAATTCGTCAGAGAACCCTGTGGTCTATGACAGGTCGAAGCATATCGAGATCAAATATTACTATATCATGGATATAGTGCATAAGGGAGTAATGAGGCTCCAGTTTTGTAACTACAAAGGATCAAGTTGCAGACATGTTTACCAAGCCTCTATCGAGGATGAAGTTTGAGTACTTCAAGGACAATCTTGGCATGGTTCCTCTTTAGAGGGAGTGTTCTCATCCAACATGAAAAATGTCTGGCACTGAGACAAATGGAAATCAACCAGCAAGAAAAAGGGCTGGCACTGAGTGTTCTCATCCAACATGAAAAAGGGTTGGAACTAAGACAGGTGGAACTCATCCAACATGAAAAAGGGCTGGCACTGAGACATGTGGAACTCATCCAGCATGAAAAAGGGCTGGCATTGAGTGTTCTCATCCAACATGAAAAAGGGCTGGCACTAAGACATGTGGAACTCATCCAACATGAAAAAGGGCTGGCACTGAGACATGAGTGCACATGATCAAGTATTGATGCATCGCAGGGAGTGGATGTCCTGGGTACATGTTGTAGCTATTGAGAGCTACCCACAAACCTTGGCTGCATGGGGTGAAGTCATGTTGTACTATGGATATCCGAGGGCTGGCACTAAGACATGAGTGGACATGATTAGGTACTGATGCATCATAGGGAGTGGATGTCCTTGGGACATGTTGTAGTTATTGAGATCTACCCACATACCTTGGTTACATGGGGTGAAGTCATGTTGCACTATGGATATACGAGGATGTATATATTTGCATGTTCAATAGTCAATGGATGCGAGCTCATGTGGTATCATACTTGGAGTCTGTGTCTCATGGAATTGACACTTGGTTGCTAGACACTTGGTATAGAACGGAGCAATGAGGCACCAATATGGTTCATAAGGGAGTAGTGAGGCTCCAATATGTGGCTACCGATGAGAATGTTGCAGATGTGTTGACAAAGCCATTGTCAAGGATGAAGTTCAAGTACTTCAGGGATAAGCTCGGTGTAGTCCCTCTTCAGAGGGAGTGATGACGTCATGCTAGCAGAGAAAATCCCCCTATTACTATACCAGGGTCAAAGTATAGGAAGAGCTATGATCTCCCTTAAAATACAATCTAATTCCTAAACTACCCCAAACACTCTAAATAGATGAATAGAAGGAGATAGGAAAGTAGGTCAGAAGAAGTACCTTTATTGCAATGTTCGATGTAGACCACCTCCAACTTTGTAGCTCCCAGGCTGCAAGTCTCCTCCCAAAGTTGACCTGCAAAAACACTTAGGCAAACAACGCTATAAATATTCTATCTCTACTCATTAAGATTAGGGATAGATATAAGCCATTATGCATAAATCAAACGAAAAACATAAATATATCATTTGGGACAGGAAAAAAATTCTTTTATTCAAATGCAAAGATCGAAAATTACAACCTTTGTAGGTCGATGCTCCTGTGAACCTAGTCCGGGCTCCTCTCAATGTTTCTCAAAGTGCACTATCTCAACACTTTCTCTCACAATCCGTAGATCACTTCAAGGGAAGGGAAGGGATTGTATTGGAGAGAAGGCTAGAGAGGGAATGTTGATGCAAAAACTCAGAAGGGGTTGCATCTACTTGGGCAAGGAGGGAAAAAGGATCTGGGCAAAGTTTCATTGTTCTAATGCTTGATTGTTGGAATGGGACCCCAAGACTCCCTTTTATATGACAAAAGGATAGTTATTCGGTATGGGGACAGGCTACAATAAGTGAATTGGTTGGGAAACCCACAATAGCCCATAAACTTCGTCGAATTCCTTGCAAATTTTTATTTTTTGCAACTTTTGGAGGTAAACGTGGGTTGTTTAGTATGCAGCTGGCGTATGTACGCGAGTTGTCTAGCATGGAACAAGCGTATGTACGTGGGCAGTAGTGCAACATGGCACGTACATGCTCCAAAAAATGGTTTTTTAAATAGATTTCCTCAGCAATGATTTGGAAAATTATGCAAGTAGAAAAGCCAATGCCATGTATACATAGGTAGAGCATTTAAGGGCTATAACATATGCCCCCTAATCTGTGGGGTAAGAAAAGCAACTGATGGTCGAAATACATTACAATATATTTACCAGTGAGAATGCACAAATTTGAGTGAGCCCAAGACCAGAGTTCGGGAGGTCGCCATATGAAAAACAATAATAATCTCACCGAGGTGGGAATACCCATGCTCGGGATGAACTAATCATGGCTGCCAATGAAGTACACTGCAGATCTATGTCATATAAATGTTTATATAAAGTGTAGCCGCGAGAAATACACAATAGATCTACATCTAAAAATCATTCAATGATATTCAAATACAATACAATATGCATCTCAAGAAGCATCAACCTGTGGCCAGAGATGAGGGCTTCATAGCTCGAGCAACAATTTCAAGATCTTCAATAGCTCAGGTAGGAGTACAATAGAAGTGTAAGACTCACTACTCAAGACTCACAAGATTTTCCTCACCCTATGCAACCTTGCACAGAGATCCATTTTCCATTTCCCTATGCAGACTTGAAGTCCCTTTTTACAAATCCTAGAGCTAAAAACATGATTTTTCCACACATACGTGCCCTGCCTATATTACACCATGCGTATACATAGGTTGCACCACTACAACCCGCGTACATCGGGATTTGTGCCAAAAATTTAAAAAATGGTATTGGGTTTCCATGTCACATAACGAGATCTATGATGCTTGGACTTCCATATACTGGAAATGTTTTGACTCGACCCTTCAATTCCACTTGAAGGCTACAAATGGTCCAAATACGAGCTATGGAAAAGAAGAGAGAAGAATTCAACTTTGAGAGCAAAGTTACTCTAGAGAAATTATTCACTTCACAATGAGTCTGCATTCCTTTTTCCTTTAAGTATGAACACATTGTTCATCCCCCAAACTCTTCCCTTCTTGATTGAGAACCTCATTGTCTCTCTTATATGAGCTTGCCTTTAGTAGAGGATTGAAGTGGTGGAGGGCTAGCTGTAAGGAACTTGGTTTCTCGGTTATGAACCGTGTCGTCACAGAAGTTTATAACTCATTCACTTATGTTGATTACATCTTAATAAAAATACTCTTTTCTCGTCCAATTAATATCTTACGAATATTTGAATTGTTATTCCATGGGCGTATTTGTTATGAATATTGATGGATTATGCTATCGAATGTGATAACATTATCTATTATCACCATATGCTTATGTTTCTTGGTTGTTGAGGACTTGTTGTAGGTATATTACTTTGGGTCAAGTGCTCAACGATGGACTTCAACGAACGTCTAGATGAGGCAGGCCTTTTATCTTGTCTTGCTAACATATTTGTTTATATAACATACTTGAGATTAGAGTTGATTTCTACAGTCATTTCTGTCTGTTGTGGTTTACCCCTAGCCATAGAGAGATTTTGCTCGTAACAAAATTGGCGACCATACTGGGGATAAATATTCTATTTCGGGGTTTGGAGTGTTTTTCTCCTTAGATTGCTCTTATTTATATTGAGTTTCTTGTCGTATGATTGCTTGACAACCCCTGTTCACTTTGAGTTTGAGTTTCTTAGCCTTCTCCTTAGCCTGGCTGTGTTTTGACACATATACGTAGGTTTTTGCTTGGCAGTCGTGTACATACTCATGCTGTCCTTCTGCAAGATGCATACATACATGATTTTCCCTTGAATAGTCATGTACATCACCCTTTGTTTCTTGGTTGTTGGGTTTGATGGTTGCTGGGTAGGTTTTGATGATTGTTGAGTCTTCTTGGGTCTCTGTGGTGACTGCTAAGTGTTTGTGGAATGACAGGAAACCTGTCTTTGGTTGAATTTTTGGGCAGTGCCTTTCTCATCATCTTTTTCATTTGATTGTCCTTGCATCTTGGGCTGGGTGTTTTTCTCCTTGATATCCTAATTGGTTTGTCTCTATTTACACACAGTAGAGTCTTTATATCAAGTTGTTGTTCACTCCTTGCATTTTCATTTTCTTATATTGAAAATACAAAAATATTAGGCATTTTACATTGATTGGAATTTTGACCTTTTGAGTCTATATCGTTAATCTTAGTGCATGTAAAGAAAAATTGCATTTTATTTAGAATTGCATAACTGAATTGAGAATTGCATTTTGAAAAGCATATCATTTTTTGGAAATTTAAGTTAGGACTTTGCACTGTATTCATATTCATCTATTTTACTTGTTGAGTCATAACATCACTAGTTTCATGACCACACCTTTTGAGTAAGCAAGGCCATTGACAGTAACGCTATAATTTAAAATTGATTAGTAATGCTTTTATTTTTCTAGGGTGCACAAACTAGCTTAGGATTTAGAGCCTTGGAATAATATTTTGTGAGTAAACTTCTCCAAGGCTATTAAATCAACATATGTGTTTGACTAAGGGAGTGGAGAAATCCATTGTATAATCGGTAATATCAGGAGGCTCTTCTTACACCAGAGTTAAGCACGAGGTTACATGAGGTTGGTTGAAGGGATATCCCCCCAAGACCTTATTAGCGTCATATATATTTATGGGGATCTATTCGTATATGGGGATCTTGCAAGTGCCCTTACCTCCATGAGAGGCGATGATTTCAAGGTTTCGTGATTTTCTACCCTGCCCATATGGTGGACCTGACTTACGACTGTTCACCTGTGCATCGGTTATACCGTGGTTACTTAGTTGCTTGACTTAGGTACCACATAGGTTATTTGCAGGGGTTATTCTGTAGGTACCCTGGGTTAGATAAGGGTCAAACAACACACAACCTTTATGGAGGATTACCTCTCTGAGGGGATCTTATCGACTAGTTGTTAAGCCCACGAGGGCCCTTATAGCTGATTTTGTTTCCTTAGATATTTAGCAGATGAGTCTCAAGCCCCTCTTGTGCGAGGCATACCTACTTTAGAGAGGGAGGTCCCTTTCAACCACTTTATCCTATTTGTGTGCATATTGGTCGTTTGATTATTTTTGGTGTGCTCTTTGATTACTAGTTGGCATTAGGATTTGTTTTTTATATCTCGAGTCTTGAGTCATCATGGAGCCAGACCAACTTCCCCGCATATATCACTGCTTGTTACAGTTTCCACCGCATTTTGAGTCTTTTCGTTCTAAAAGGCATAGAGTTATCAAATGTGGTACACACACCTCCACTTATCAGACTTGTGATCATACAAGGATGAGTACCGAACCGAGTCATCAATATACTAGGAGCCCTTCGACTCCCACACCTACTATAGTTAATGGTACCCCTTCGACACCTTCAACCACAATGGTTGTAGTGCCAGAGGCACCTATCATCATCGTTTCCTATCCTATAATGAATACTCAACCTATAGCCATGAACTCATTTGGGTCTCTTGGTCACTCACAGGGCTATAATGTTCAGTCCATCCCTATGGCCTCTAGTCCTTTTTCCTATGGTATACCGAATTTTACATCACAATTTTCAAAATCCATCCCGATAACTGGCACTAATGCTAGCATTGGACATGGGGGCACAACTCCTCCTTATAATCCTTTCTCATTTGGTGGCACTCATGTCCCTCAAACGACTACTACCATTGGAGGCATTCCTCGTTTTAACCCTAGGTCTAATCCTGTTGCTTATGGATGGAGTAACCAACCTAGCAGACAAGTTATTGTTCACATTCCTTCCTTTACACCCACCTCCTTTGTGTCGATTCCAACCAACACGTTTGGCATGAAAAATCCACCTTTATCCTTTGGATTCACACCGAGAGGTGGTTAGTTTCACACCTTGGGAAACCCCCAACTCGGGTCCACTCCGGTTGGGGGCAATTTTTATAACCCTCATTAGAACATTCCTACTGGAATGGTGCCCAACCAACCCCTTATGAATCAGCTTGGATGAGGGTCTTACAATCCCAGATAGGGCCATGGTGCTTACTAGAACCCTAGATGGGCTGCGATTTCCCAACCTCAATATTTTCAGTGAGCTTGGGGCTAGATGTCACAACCCCATCTCCCTTTTCTGGCCACGCTCAACTTGCCAGACTTGTCTAAGTTAATGAATGACCTCGTGCATCATGATCCGTCATGGCCCTCTGTCCCCACTAAGCTTCCTTCAGATATTCCAAAATTCAAGGGAAATACTGGTGAGGATCCTGGTGATCACGTCACCACCTTTCACTTATCGTGCTCTTCGAACTCCCTTAATGACGATTCTATTCGGTTAATATTGTTTCAACACACCCTCACAGGGGTTGTCGCGAAATGGTATATCGAGCTACCTAGGGGGGCATACAGAACTTTTAATTAGTTAGTTTTAGTATTCCTCAATCACTTCCAATTGTCGGTTCGTTACGATGTTGGCATCGAGCTTTTGTCTACGTTTCATTAGGATAGGGCCACTCATATCTCGGATCACATCCAGGAGTGGCATAGATGGAAGAGGTTGATCAAGGCCTATATACCCCTGAAATTCTTGCCAGAGTGGTTCCTTAAATCTCTATTGCTTTATATTTCAAAGGATGTTTCTACATCCAAGGTTACTTCTGAGGAAGAAGCGATTTTTAAAAGCCAACAGTTAGATCTTATATATGTTCAGTTTGGTATGTTATACAAGATTCTTCCTGACGCACCGAGGTCAATGTGAAATCTGCAAAGTCGATGACAAGCCATTTGAAAGACTTGTCTCTAAACCAATCTGCAGGAGGGCCAACTTCGTCTGTGCCCTCTAATCCCACTCAATCGGTGGATGTACGTTCCGTGCAGTCGTCGACTAGCCCGAATGGTAGCCAAAAACCAGGAGGGGTAAGAAGAAAGGACGTAATAATAATCGTAGGGGTGGTAAGAATAATAATAAACCCAAGGACAATGGTAATAATGAGAAGACGAATAATAATGTTGGTGAGGGAAAGAAATAAAAGCGGAAGGTGAAGTTTCCCTGTAAGCTTTGTACATACGATCACCTTACCCATTTATGCCCCAAACTTGCGGAAGCTGCAAGGCTTTTATCTCTACCGCCCGTTGTGATGAAAAATCCTTTTCCACATAACCAACGCATGGCCTCGAGCTCCTATAATGCTGGAAATGTGGTGAGTGGGAGTCAAAACCAACCGACATAAGACAGTGATTGTTTATGCATCAATATGGTCAAATCTGAGGTTAATGTAGCCACACGATCTCGTGATTACAGTTCTCCAAAAACTGTACCTAGTCTAGAGTCTCCTCCTCCTCCAAAGATGCCCCTACAGATTGAAAAACCAGAGCCACCACCTCGTATTCTAAAAGGAGTACTCAAGCACTCAACCCACAATCCTAATGCTAGAGCCACCCATAATTACTCTATTGTTGAGGACCTAGGTCAAACCCCTTGTGGGATGTCAGCTCTAGAGGTACTCCAGATGTGTCCTTCACAGAGGAATTCCTTGCTATATGTGTTAGGAGATCTAGATACTTGTGGTTCGAAAGTTATCAAGTTTGACATCACAGATGTGAAGCCTCGCTTGCCTTACCATGTGACATTCCAAATCCACGTAGGTTACTCAAAGTATACCATCAAGTGTATTGCTTTTGATGAAGGCATTGCAACATGTGTGATTTCCTTGGTCTGTTGGAAAGTCCTCGACTCTCCGACTCTTTCCTAGTCTCCAACCATGTTGAATGCTTTTGACGGCTGTTCCTTCCACCCTCATGATATTCTTCCTACCTTTTCAGTCTAGTTAGGTGGGAAGATAGTGGAGGTGGATGTTGAGGTCGTTGATGCACCCCTCAATTATAACTTGTTACTATGACGCAATTGGACTTACGCTATGACTACAATCGTATAATCTGTCTTTTGTACTCTTTGTTTTCCTCACAATGGGAATATTGTGACGATCGATCAATTATCCTTTGTGTATGCTAGCCCCAGTCCATCCGTTGGACCGTCGATCCCTGTGGTCGACAATTCTCAACCGAAAATTGAGAATATCGGTGTCAAAATGCATTCATCCCTTATGGGTACCTTCGACTTCATGGCACCGGTTCACCATATTTATGCCATGTCCAGTAGGCTCGTTTCATTAGAGAGGTTCGTTCTTTTCCACACTTCCTATTTTAATGATCCTTGGACCCTACTTTCCTCGACTACGTCTTTTGAAGGTCAGTCACATACTGGAATGGCCATGCCATTATCAACAATAGAGATATCGTATCAAGATGTTCTTGACTCTTTCGTCGATCTCGATCTTATTACCTCGCAAATGGACGAGGAGGATCCTGTTCTTGAGCCCATGTGGGCCAATTTGTCATCTTGTTCACATGACTTCTTCGATGAGACTTTACCTTCGGATGAAGCCATCATTGAGGCCATGAATGGTTCTGACAAACCTTGGGATGATATGCATCATCACTCTTATTTTCTCCTAGAGCTTGCTAGAATCGAACAAGATGAATTTAGATATAATTTGAACGAGATAGTCGGTCACGTCATAGTTCCACTTGATACACATGACATTTATGCCGAAGGAAACATGGCGAGTATCTCACCTACCGTCACGATTGATATCTCTCGTATCCTTGGCAAGATTGAAAATGTATACATTGGTGCGGATTGTTCACTAGAAGAAATTTTGATCTACACCAAACTCTTCAAGGAATTCCAAGATGTATTCACTTGGTCATATGAATAGATGCCAGGAATTGACCCTCGAATTGTCAAACATGAGATTAAAACTTACCTGGATGCTAAGCATGTTTGACAACATCTTAGAGATGTCAATCCACAGAAGGCCCTTTCTATTAAGGCAGAGGTACAGAAAATGCTTAATGCTGGATTTATCTACCCAGTTCCCTTGACTGAATGAGTATCTGATCCCATTCCCGTGAATAAGCAACAAGGAACCATCCGTCTATGCATGGATTTTCGTGACCTGAACAAGGCATGTCCTAAGGGCAACTTCCCTACACCCTTCATCGATCAGATTCTCAACGAGTTTGTGGGAAGCAAAGTTTTTTCTTTCATGGACAGATTTTTAGGGTATAACCAAATTCATATTAAACCTGAGGATCAACATAAGACGACATTTATTTGTACTTGGGGTACTTCTGCATATCGGAAGATGCCTTTCGGACTTAAAAAAGTCAGATAAACCTTCCAACGTGCTATGACCTTCACATTTCACGATCTCAAGCATATAGTCAAAGCCTATCTTGACGATCTTGTTGCTCACTCCCATAAGAGAGTGGATCACCCTAAGCACCTTTGACTAGTTTTTGAAAGATGTCGTCATTATCGCATCCGGTTGAACCCTCGTAAATGCATATTTTGCGTCAGGTCATGACATCTTCTAGGATTTTTAGTCTCTAAGACTGGGATCATGGTAGATCCGTTAAAGGTTGAGGCAATACTTCGATTGCCTCCCCTGCGCACTATTCGACAACTTCAAGGTTTACAGGGGAAAGCTAACTTTTTACGTCAGTTTATATTGAACTATGCCAATATTACTAAGGGTTTCATGCATCTCTTGAAGAAGGCCACCCATTTTATCTGAGATGAGAAAGCCCATGAATCCTTCGATGCTTTGAATAAAGCCTTGGTATCGACGCCTTTGTTGAAGTCTCATGACTAAAATAAAGATTACTTGCTTTATGTCGCCTTGTCTGAAGAGACGATTGGTATGGTATTGGTTCAAGAGGATGATGAGCTCCACGAGCACGTCATTTACTATCTTAGTCGAAACTTAGTCGGTCCTGAGCTCAAATATTCTCACGTTGAAAATCTATCTTTGGTCGCCGTTCACGCAGTCCAACGATTACAACATTATATATTTCTTTGCAAGATTACTGTGGTTGTTGATGTCAATCCATTTCAATATGTCCTTACCAGTCATATCATAGGGGGGAGGTACAATAAATGGATTGTCATTTTACAAGAATTCGATCTCGATTTCGCTTCTGCGAACAAGAAATCACTAGTCTTTGTAGAGTTAATATCGGACTTCCCTCGTTTGGACGAGGATTTTATTCATGTTGATTCATTTGCGGATGAACACATTTTCTTTGTCTCATCATTTGATCCTTGGTATGGAGATGTTGTTCTCTATCTTCAAACTTTGAAGTTCCCTCAACATCTCTCGTGAGATGACCGACGATGTATACAATACCAAGCTAAGAACTACCTTATCATCGACGACACTTTGTATCATCGAGGAGTTGACAATATCTTGCATTGTTGTTTAATTCATGAAGAAGTCGAGTTTGTTCTAAATGATTTCCACAATGGGGCTTGCGGTGGTCATCTATCTGGGCTTGCGACAACCCAGAAAATTTTGCGAGCTGGTTATTTTTGGTCGTTTATCTTTAAAGATTGCGTTGAAGCAGTTAAGAAGTGTCACCCCTGCCAGGTGTTCACTCAAAAAATGTGCTCGCATCCAACCCCTCTCCATCCAGTCATTACTGTCGGTCCCTTCACCAAGTGGGGGGGTGGACTTTGTGGATTGCAACCCAACTTCGGCTGGGGGGTATCACCACATTATCATGGTCATAGAATACTTTACTAAGTGGGATGAAGCCACACCTACAGTTAAATATGACGGGAAGAGTACCACCTTCTTCATATTCAATCAAATTATAGCCAGGTTCGGAATGTTGAAAAGTCAACAAGAAATGTGTGTCTAATTTATTTTTCCCTTAAATAAATTGGACAATAAATATTAATCTATTATCTCATAATTACTTGAAAATAGTTAACCGAATTGGAAAATCAGTTAGATATAGGAAATTCGAGTTCAAAGGTTGACTGGTGGGACATCCAAGTCAAATTAGTTGTAACCGAGTGATTCGAAGTTGTAACAGAGTTATATGTGTAGTTATGTGAGTTGTAAAGTAGTTTAACTCAGTTAAGTGAGTTAAGCTCAGTTGTACTAGTTGTAAATAAACTTACACTAGTGAGAGATCAGTGAATTAATTATTAATTAATTCACAATCAATGATCTCACATGCAACTGAAGATTTACCACTATTAACTACATGCATGTGAGATCTAGTGGAGACCCAGTTGAGATAACAGGTGAAAGGGACAATTTGACTATCAATTGTGGCATTAGTGAGTGCACTCATGCAACCACACACATATTGCATGTGCCCATGATAAATGTGCAGCCTAGCAAGAAAGGGATTTGAATTCATTGCAGGGATTTCCATCAGCAGGGATAGCGCAGAGGAGGCAGGCTATCCGGAGGTAGTAAATTGGCACATGTATTTGCCAATTTTTGTATGACAATGTGAGACGATTGTATATTGTACTGAGATCTCTTGGATTAGAGTTTTGTATGAGATTTTTTCATGATCCATGATATAAAACATAATATATGATAGTGGGGTTTTAACTTTATGATTTCCCGGTAAAAACATCTGTGTTATGTGTGATTGATCTTTCTTCTTGATATTGCAATTGGAAATCGTGTTTTAAATTCTGCAAGAATATTAGTAGAAGCGATTATGTATTTAACAATGGCATATAATTGTTAGATCAGGAGAATCCAGGCAATACATAATTTGTATTGAAATTTCTACATGGAATCCCGAGAGAGATTGTCACTGATCATGGCAGTCACTTTCATAATGAAATGATGGAAGAACTAGCATCTAAATTGCGGTTTAAGTATGGCCATTTTTCCCCTTACTATCCCCGGGAAAATGGATAGGTAGAGGCCGTGAACAAGTCTCTCAAGACCATTTTGCAAAAAACAGTCAACTAGAGCGAATCTGACTGGCATATCATGCTATATCTCGCACTTTGGGCATACCAAACCTCGGTCAAGACTGCCACTGGTTTCTCTCCTTTCCAGTTAATACATGGTGTGGATTCAATCTTACCTATTGAATGCAAAATTCCTTCTCTTAGATTGGCAGTTGTGCTCCTACCTGACACTTATGATCTCGAACGACCCCTTGTGCACCTAGAGAGTCTTGAAGAGCAGCGTCGAGACGCCTCTACGACTATCGAAGCGAATAAAAGACATGTCAAGGTTCAATACGATAAGTCTGTCTGTCCTCGATTGTACGTTGAGGGTGAATTTGTCCTTTTATATGATCAAGCCAAAGAAACACTAGGGGCATGGAAGTTCAAACCCTTGTGGCACGGTCCCTATATCGTGCGACGTGTCTTAGAAAAAGGAGCCTATGAATTAGAATATTATGAAGGGAACATGTTGACTAAGCCCAGGAATGGGCTCTACTTGAAAATATATTATGCTTGAGCCCCAAGCTTGGGTGTAACTCTTTGTATACTAATGTAATTTAGAGTATATATATTTTCCCTTTATTTTTTGTCTTCATCTTGCTTATCGAGTTTTCCCTTGGTTGGTAGATGTCAACAGAGTCTTCGGTCTACTTAGGATTCACAGATGGAGCCAGTCGTCATACACAGAACTTGGCTTCTGCCGCTTGGGTTGTTTACTCATCCGAGGGTCTATTGGTGTCTTCAGGTGGCATATGCCTAGGGCCATCCATGAATAATGTGGCCGAATATAGCATCGTTATAGAACTTTTGCGTGATTCCATTTCGCATGGTATTCTCTCTTTGGAGGTTCCCCTAGATTCCCAGTTAGTAGTATGTTAGTTGAATGACAGTTACCATGTACGTGACCCTACGTTACTCCGACGATTTCTACGGGTACAAATTTTAGAATGACAGTTTGATTTTATTACTTATCATCACATACCTAGGAGTTCTAATTATGTATCTGATGCATATGCTAATTTCGTTTTAGATTGGCATTTGTCACATAACTAAAGCAAAGAAAATATTCTCATCAATGTACACATTGTAACATAAGTAAAGTCGAAGAACCATGTTTTTATATATATTTAAAAATATATATATGGTGTTTATAGTACAAAATTGAGGCTAACACCCTCAATACACATATACAATCGATGATACAAAATTCATGACATCTACGCTTGTGGCACCAGATGAGTGTCATGATAGCAAACTACGACATTTGCGAGATGCCGAAAGAGTCGCACCCAAGCTCTGGGCATGCCTACCACCTGTCACTGCATAGCCTCCGGTAGATCCTCCACCTGAACCATCAAAATCCTTTTTGTCAAATGAGACAGGTTGCCCTGCACATTTTGAAGGACTCTCTCTGCATCTCCTCCCACTACCTCATCTCCCCGGTGCCTTCGACGATGTCATGGAAGTCCATCCGGCCATCGTGGAACTATATCTGCTTCACATACATGTCTAATCAGTACTTAAACATCATCCAAAAATATTTTTGTTTTCCTATACAAAAATACAAAAAGGTGAAATATTTAAAAAATAAAATTGACATACCTATGTCCCCGTAGGCGGTCCCTGGTGGTAATGGCATGTCAAGGTCCCATCTAAAGTCAATCCCTGCATAAGGTTAGTCATCCAGAGCTATGAATTTCCGTCTCCACTAATAGAAGAAGTCATCCTTGTAGGGTGTGGGCACCCTACCTCCCCCCTGTCGTCTCATCACCTCGGTCCATCGTGCCATGGCTGGATTGCGAGGTCCACACGGAATGATCTCAACTCTAGGTCCCAAACCTGGAACTCACTCGAAGAAAAAGCTACACAAGATAGAAGCGAACCCGAAGTTCCTCTTACTACCATGTTTGCATTCTATCAATTGGCTCTTCATGTTGGCAAGTAGTGAGGTGCACCAGTCGTACACCATGGGTCTTAAGCACTCTATCGAGTAGAACATAAGTTGTCTTGATTCCTAGTGCAAAGAGGTCGATCCTGTGATCCATGTGAAAATGAGGACAACAATCTTAAGGCTTAGATTGTTTATCGCTCAGATGGGGAGTTGACTCCCGACCTTCTCGGTCCCTGCAATGCAACGACTGTCTATGTATTCCTCTATTTTCATACCGCTCCCAGCTCCCATGGATTTGAGGTTGACCACCTCACCCCGACGCGACAACCTTGTCAAGAAATAAATGTCCTCGACTTCAATCCTTAATGGTTGCCCATCAAGGTTGAATCTCTCACTATCTGGATCCCAGTAATCCACAAACAATTGTAGCAATCTCACTTGGGCCCTCATCCCTTTGAGAGCCCAAAAATTATACAACCCACATCTTTTCAAGGCCATTTGGGCCCCTCGATCTCTTTCCACAACAACATCTACCTCCTCATGTTCCTTTTCCCTCCACTCTAGCACCATCCTGCAAGAGAATCATTTTTGAGTTAGCAATCTATAAAAAACAATGTTTACAGACATATACGCAGGTTGCAACGTTCACAGTCGCGTATAGGGTTGACTATACGTTGGATGTACTTTAGACAACCGCGTATAATCATGCGTATACACGACTCGATGAACGATAGCCTGTGTACACCTAAATTTCTAATTTGCACCCTAAATAACTTAAAAATTGGAACCTAGATACAAAATCTAATTCACTGAAAAGAAAGAGGAGGGGAAGAGGAATTACCTGGTCCAAACGGTCGTCGATTCCGTCACTTGTAGCTCCCACAATCACCAGTTGAAGTTTAGAGGTAATTTGGTCCAAAATCCACTATTTGGGTAAAAAATACAAATGGTATAGTAAATTTGTTTTTTTTTTACTATTTATAGCAAATTTTTACCCACTTTTCATAGTTTAGGAGAATATTTTTTCCTAATGGACTAATACGACAGTGGATTGAGTTGGTTTTTGTAGTTTTATCTAGGGATTCTTACGATTTTCAGCGTTATGTCGCCCGTTTGTAACTTTGGACAGGTATTTTTGCTACCCAACATATAAGATAGGTATCCATTCCATCATGCACACTTGCATCGTCCTATGTCTGTCACTCATATTCCTTAGGTACAAACCCATTTTATAGCGACACAAAACCTTCTATTTGCTACTAGAAGTGTCATTATCGAATGGTAGAGACTTACCAAACATGGGTACCCTAGTTAGATCCTTTGCTTCATCCCGTGCCCATGCAGAGATTTTTTCCGTAGGACCGAGAGTCCCTTATAGCTAATACATGAATTTATGCTTAACCTCATTTCTCACTCATAAACATGCTGATCTATACCTAGAGGACTCCCAAACGAGTTTGATTTAAGCTCTTTTCCGACTCGTTTTCAAAAAGCGAAAAGATTTCCAAGTGAACTTGTCTCTTTCAGACTCGTAAGTTGGATTTGAAAGGACATCTATTTGGTGCAAGTTTATCCCTTTCTCAAACCAAGTAGACTAAGATTATGAAAAAGGACATTTTTTGGCGTTAAGTTGTGATTGCATCTCATGCCCTTGCTTGCAGTATTGAGCCTATTGTTGGTTCTCACTGTGCATTATAAACTGTTTACCTCAACAGTTTTGCATCCTCAACCAAGCAGAGCCTTGTTTATATCCTTCGCAACTTGACACCCTATACCCAAGAGGGAACATTCCCCCGAGTGTCCATCTCTCACATGCACCTCCTTGCATTGAGCATAGGTATATTCCACTGCTGGAACTAATTTTTCTTACTTGCGACACTCGTTTCCTCCTATGTATCATAACATTCATTTGACTATGAAAAAAAAAAAAGACGGGCATGAAGGGAGTATTATCTTATATTGGCAGCAGTCGTGTCGCCTTTGAAAATAGAACAAATTTTTTTAGTCCACTTGTCATCATAATTTTGGGTTTAGCATGACCTTAGGAAGCTGATCTCGTTACATAGAGTTTACTCCTTCGACTAGTTACTCTTCTAGTCCCTATGGAAAGTTTGATTGATGCCTCCTGCATCTCAAGGTTTCATCATTGAATCTATGTTGCCAAAGTCTTCCATATGTCTCATTCTCTTGTTCAAAGAATGTCTATCAACCTATGTTGGCCATTCTTCATAACTCTTGAATTTTCATGTCGGCCATACCCTCAGAATCTTGACTTTGCATGTGGGCCATACCCTTAGTTTGTCTCAAAATGACATGAAGTTGTAATCCTATTGCACACCCTGGTCCTACTTTCCTCATTGGTAGGTAACCTTGAACCCAACGATCGACATTTCATCATTAGTTGTTGACTGGGTGGTTTCCCTTGTGTTCGACAACAAGACATCTATTCACACATTGGGATTCGTGTAGTGTCTTGGATGCCATTATCCCTATTGATGGTTTCCTCGCCTTTGTCAACAATTTTCCTCATTGGCTATTATTCAGAGGGTCTTTTTCATGTACCACTTGCACCTGGAACACACAAAAGACACACATGATCGTTGGTTCATGAACATGTTCTTTGTCCGATTTCCTCCAAATCATCAAGCTCTTGCTTTGTACCTCTTGCAGAATGATGAGAGATTCCTTAATGCTCTCCTTTCAGCGAGTCTCCTTCCATCGAATTCAAATAATCTATTCTGGACACGAGACCTATAGTCCTATGAGTACCTAGAGGCTTGAAGTCATTAGTGGTAGGTTTTCTCGCCATCGACAATTGGGAATACATCAATGTCTCTTGATTGATGGATTCTTCGAGTGTTCGACCCCGACTCCTTTATTCACACTTGTAAGAATGTACTCGGTGCCTTGAAACCTACTTTCATCATTGTTAGGTTGTCTCATGTTTGTTAACGATATACCTTAATGACTGATAATCAAACAAAGTCTCATTGTGTTTGACCTCAACTCCTTTATTCACATGATGTAGACTTGCACCTTTGGCGAATTGTGTAGAAGACTTGAAGACATCAGTTTATAGTCGCATATTTCCTAAGATGTTGCTACCTTTCATTGGACCAGTACCTATGTGACTTCAGTGATCATGGGAGATGATATTGTACTCCATTGTATACATATATCTTCATATTGATTTTTAGACTAGTTTTATTGGGCCTTGTTCGTGACTATGACAACCTTTGGCATGTAGCCACCTTTGTATTGCCTATTCATAGCCATGGATAGTTGTTTGGTATATTTTCACATGGATATGCAGTGTAATTAAAATTGGTATCCATGTATGCAAAGTCAGTACAAATTGTAATGAACAACCAGTTCTTCCAGCTAGGTCCCCATTACTCCACTTTTGGGTCTTATAATGTATTTCAGCCATCACAGATACTCCTCTAACCTCACACATTAGGGGGAATATGTTATAGCAAGATTTGCCTTACCCTATACAAACTTGCACAGAGGGCCTTTTTCCATTTCCCTATGTAGACTTGAAGTCCCTTTTTGCAAATCCCAAAGCTAAAAACATGTTTTTTCCACAAATACGCACCCTGCCTATATTAAAACATGCGTATACATAGGTTGCACCACTACAACCTGCGTACATTGGGATTTGTGCCCAAAATTAAAAAATGGTGTCGGGTTTCCATGTCACATCACGAGATCTATGATCCTTGGCCTTCCATATATTGGATACGTTCTAACTCGACCCTTCAGTTCCACTTGAAGGCTACAAATGGGCCAAATCCGAGCTATGGAAAAGAAGAGAGAAGAATTCAACTTTGAGATCAAAGTTCCTCTGGAGAAATTATTCACTTCACATTGAGTCTGCATCCCTTTGTCCTTTAAGTCTGAACTCATTGTTCATCCCCCAAGCTCTTCCCTTCTGGATTGAGAACCTCATTGTCTCTCTTATATGAGCTTGCCTTTGGTGGAGCATTGAAGTGGTGGAGGCCCAGCTAGAAGGAACTTAGTTTCTCAGTTCCGAACTGTGCCAACATGAAAGTTTGTAACTCATTCACTTCTGCTGATTACATCTTAATAGAAAAACTCTTTTCTCGTCCAATTAATATCTTCCGAATATTTGAATTGTTATTCCATGGGCGTATTTGTTATGAATATTGATGGATTATGCTATTGAATGTGCTAACATTATCTATTATCACCATATGCTTGAATTTCTAGGTTGTTGAGGACTAGTTGCAGGTATATTGTTTTGGGTCAAGTGCTTAACGGTGGACTTCATCGAATGTCTAGACAAGGTAGGCCTTTTTTTTTCCTTCGAAAAAATTCATAATTTTATTCATCCAAAAGGAGCCAAAATTACATTCACAGGTGCAATATGCACTCCCCCAATCCATGGGCAAAAGAGTAGAAAATAAGAAACCCTAAAGGGCGCAGAAAGACAACAAAGTCACAAAGAAAATTTACAATGATAATAACTGGTAAGATCCTGCAGCTTAAGCAAAAGAACTGAACTGCATGCCCATGAAGGAACTCAAAGTGAAGATCCAAAAATCCACACTACATGCCCAAAAGATGGACCTCAAAGCTCTGTCCCAATCACCAAAGAAGCAGAAAAATCCAGCAACCGTAGCATCAAGCTCTAGATCTCATAATAGGGACCCAAAGCCTTGCCACCAAAACCTCAAGAAAGGGATCCATCAAAGACCCCAGAAGGATTTGTTGAAGGGAAAACCTGAGCAACAAAACAGCCAGATCGACCACCCGCAATAAACCACGAGCCGCATAAGAAACAACGCACAAACCCTAAACCACCGGAAGCTGGGGCTTCAATCGGTAAAATCGAGCAGTCACAGGGCAGAGCCACAAAAAAAGTCGGTAGAAAGGCATCCAAAAAAGAGGAAAACCAAGTAGGTTCATGCCGGAAGAGTAGGTGACCAAGAAAGCAGCGCACCAGCACCACCAAGGGGTAGAGAACACATCGGAGGTAGGGGCATCCACGAAGACGGCACACCAGAGCCAACGGGGGCACACCAGTCATCCACGGGAATGAAGCGGCCCATTAAGAGTAGGTGCCCATGAAGACCTGTGGGAGGGGTTGCGGCCAAGAAAACCCTGGCCGCAGAGCCCTCCTTTGAATTGAATAAAAAATATCATTGACAAGGTAGTCCTTTTATCTTGTCTTGCTAGCATATTTGTTTATATAACATACTTGAGATTAGAGTTGATTTCTGCATTCATTTACGTCTATTGTGGTTTACCCCTAGCCATAGAAAGATTTTCCTCGTAATAGGGAGGTCATCATCTGCAAAAAAATAATAATCTCTCCGAGGCAGGCATACCCATCCTTGGGATGAACTAATCATGGATGCCAATCAAGTACACCACATATCCATGTCATATAAATGTCTATATAAAGTGTAGCTGCGAGAAATACACAACAAATATACATCTCAAAATCATTCGATGATATTCAAATACAATACAATATGCATCTTAAGAAGCATTATCCCGTGGCGAAAGATGAGGGCTTCATAGCTCGAGCTACAACTTCAAGATCTTCAAAAAATCAGGTAGGAGTACAATAGAAGTGTAAGACTCACTACTATGAAGTCTTCGACAAGTTGTCGAGAAAAGACTAGAGGATATTGATGACCAGGCACTAAAATTTATCGATTTTGAATCTGGACTTGACTGGACTCATGGGATGGCCGACTCATGAAAGTCAAGAGACAAACTACAAAATGGTTGACTCAGGTTGGATAAAAATTCTCTTGGAAAAAAGCACGATAGATGATCAGACTCAGGCAACATAATATTGACATAAGCCTGAGATGCAAGAGGCACCACAAACTCTCCATATGTTTAGAGGAGTAACCAAATGAAGGAGGACACAACTCTGTGTAGTGAGAACAACTTCCTAAGGTCATACTAGATCCCAATACTTGGTGAACAAATGGAAGGATGTGCTTTTTCCAAGGGCGACTATCTTGTTTTCGAAAAAAGAATGTATATTTATCGTCCCCTCTTTTTGGAATATTTGATTTTTTTGTCTTTTTCAAATTTTTAACGAGCTTGAAAAAGAATAAAAGAATTCTACGTTACAAAGGAGCAACGAGTGTCATGAGCAAGAAAACTGGTTCCAAGCACATGGAACATACTGATGCTCAAGGCAAGGAGATATGTGTAGGATAAGGACACTAAGGGAAAATTCCTCCATGGGTCAAGGTGTGATATCGTAGAGGAAAACAAGTGATGCAAGGCTTGCACATAAGGAATGCTTTAAAGGTTCAGTTGAGACAAACATGGGGCCGACATTAGGCCAAATACACAAAGATGAGACTCGCAATGCGATTACGCACGACACAACAAGACCCCTTCCATGTAAGTTTTTACGAGCCCATGGAAGGTAAGCTCGGTGGTTGTTTCACATTTAGAGAGTCTGAAAAAACGCAAAAAGAAGACTCTAGGGAGTACCTTTTTCAAAATTAGTCCAATCGACTCGAAAAAATGGTTAAACTTACACCGAAGGGATGTCTTTTCAAAACCATTTTAACGAGTGTGACAAAGACAAGATCACTCAGCTATCTTTTCAATTTTAAGGAGTTTGAAAAGAGATTAACTATGGAATCACAACCTTTTTATATATTTAGTCTCCTTAACCCAAAAAAGTATAAAATATAACTGAGGAGAACTCTCCTGACGAGACAAATCTCCCGAGGCGTACCTTTTTCTGGAATAATCTACTGGCTAGAAAAAGGGTTAAACTCATGCCAAGTAGATGTTCTTCTGGACCAATTTTAACGAGTGTGAAGGAACAAGGTCACTCGATGATATTTTCATATTTAGGGAGTCTGAAGAGAGCTTAATTATGGACTCTGGGGGGGTTCCTTTTTAGCAAGTAATCTCCAAGGCCCAAAAAAGGGATAAACTAAAACCAAGGAGAATGTCCCTTTTTCAAAAATTTAGTCCCTTAGGCCCGAAAAACGGTTAAACTTATGCCTGAGAATACTCTTCTAGTGAACCAATGTTCCTAGATCATACCTTTATTCGTAAAATTATCCATCTAGACCGAAAAAGGGGTAAACTATCGTCGGACATATGTGCCTTCAAATTTGAGTTTGGCGAGCGTGAAGGGAAACAAGATCGCTCAACAATCTTTTCAATTTTAGAGAGTCTGAAAATGGATTAAAGAAGACTCCAGGGGGATACTTTTCTCAAGTAATCCATATGAGATCGAAAAGAATAAGTACAATCTCGTTGGATGGTTCTTTCGAAATTTAAAGCGAGCTTGAAATACAACAAAGCATGGTCATTAGGGAGTCCCGCGGGTAAGGCCAAGAAAGATGATTAGCAAGAATAACGAGGCTTCAATATGTAATCATGATGGGACTAACAAGGACTCCCAAGCCTATAGTCAAAACTGATCACATGGATGCCAAAAATGCAGCAAAGGATCTACCTAGGGCATCCATGTAGAGGTAGGCTCTACCACCTAATTACGACACTTCTAAAGCAATAGAGAAGGTTCCGTGTCACACTGCAGTGGGGTCGATCCTATGACCAAATGAATGAGGAAATTGATAATGCAAAGATGTAATTAGGGAGATATCTAACCTATATGCCAATTTCAAGGTCAATACCTGTCAGAACAGATTGATACGATGAATAAATGTCAAAGAAAAATGTCTCCAAGATCCTGTATATAAGGCCAATAACACTCATCCAGAAGTTAATAAATCCGATACTGATAGAAACTTCAAAAAATAAGAAGTGCTACTGAATACAAAACTTGAAAACAACAAATCTGGACTATACAATATGTACAAGGTACTGCACAACCTTACGGCTCATGCGTGGTAGTAGTTAAGGTAGATTTCGCTGCTAGGCTCTAACCAAGAGTCTCTTCGACAATCAACCTGGAAAGTCTCCCAAAAGGGAAGAAAGCACAAACCACAGTGTAACTCTTCCCACGATATCGAAATCGTAGTCATGGCTTCAAGGATAGCCTCATCCGAAGGTAATTCAAAATCCAATAAATCACACGAACGAGGATGATTGACAATCGCAAAGGGAGAAGTAAACTGACCATATTCCATATGACGATGGAGGTTCTGGAAAGGATTAGCAAAGTCTATCAGCAACGAATCACAATTACAAGGGGTTGGGGATTTACAAACAATGATATCATAATCAAAAGGAAACTCAAGATCACTCGGACCAAGAGGGGGAAGCAAGGGATCCCATGCACCCATTGGATAAACCAATGGATCAATTGTTGAGACTAAGTCTCGAGAATGTAAACATGAGTGAACAAGTTCCTTATCAGGAGCAATTGAACACCGAGGATACGATGCCACATAAATAATTTGTGGCGGGGTAGAGTCTACACGAACACTAGGAACATATAAAGGGGCAGCCTGAACTAATGCCGAATAAGGATGGTGATTATCAGATGTCAGTTGATCGATAGTGAAAATGCTTCCATTGTGAGGGAAATGCATCACCTGGAAGAGCGTAGACACCACAATGTTCATAACATATACATAATCACGCCTGAGAAGTATATTGAAATATAACGGGCCTTGCACCACTATAACATCGACAAGGACAATCGTCCCACCTAATGAGATAGGAAACTGAGGAAGAATCCCCAAATATTCACTAGGACATCTTTCAAAAACCAACAACTCATGCGAAGAGGTCACAAGTTTGGGAGAACACAAAGATTGCCAAGCGGAGGAGGATAAAATACTTGCGGAGGCTCCTTTATCTACAATACTTCGGTAAATGTTTTTTGAATTAAATTCAACCGTTATTTGAAAAGGTGTAGAAGAAGGAAGGTGAGGCTCAACAAGGTCATTCCAATCAAAAGAAACCATCCTAGGACTTGGAGGGGGTGTGCTCGAAGTGAGTGGAATTCCCCCTTGTTTTGAAAGTACTGAACTGGAAATGTTAAAAACATAGTCGGTAGACACATCATGCCCCAAGATAAGAGTGGGATCAGTCGAAGATTGCATCGACATGACCACTTCCTCAACCATTGGATGAATAGGTTGTGAGACAACATGGTCTGAAGGCTCATCACCCCCCAAAAGAGGAGTGGGATCAACCGAAGATTGCATCGGTGTGACCACTTCATTAACCAAAGGTTGAATAGACTATGCGGAAACCTCAGAAGACTCAGAATCAGAAGAGCTTGCAGACGGGGACCAAAAACTTCGTGCCTCTGGAAGACCAGGGCATAAATGAGTAAGGTGATCTCCCTTGAAAATCTTACAAGGGAACATAGGTTTATGTCTTATCCGTCTAGGTTTCTCAACATAATCAATGCCCCCATCATGACTAGAAGTGGTTGGTTGCATATCACTCGTATGAATCGCATTGACGAGACTTGTGCCCCTATCATGACTTGTAGAGGTTGTTGACACACCTCCAACATGACTTGCATAGGTTGCTGATTGGTCAATAACATGACTTGTAGAGGCTACAGACATATCGCCAGTATGACTAGCAATGACTGGGATTTTCCCCCCAGCATGGCTACCTATGGCTAGGTGATTTCCCCCAACTTGACTTGCAGAGGCTGGGTGTTGGTCCTCAACATGACTCACAGAGGTTGTTGAACTATCTCCAACATGACTAGCATAGGTTGGTTGTTTTCCCCCATCATGACTTGCAGAGGCTAGGTGTTGGTCTTCAACATGACTTGCAAAGGTCGACGACCTATCTCCAACATGACTCGCAGAGGTTGGTGTTTTATTCTTCCTCTTTTTATTTCGTTTATACTTTTGGTTACTAGTAGATATACTTTCACCAGAGAAGGTAGAAGGAGGAGGATAAGACTTTGTTGACGAAGGAACATCAACATGATGCCCATGACATAAGGTGCTTAACTGAGAAGTGTTAAGAGCATTCAGGACATTTGGAATGGTACCCAACCAAACCGGTAGTCCCACATTCAACCCAAGAATCTACAAAGTGGCCATCAAAGGGACACCAACATTTCCAAAGAAAGGAAAAACACAAGAATCCCCTTATGAAGGGGTTGCTTGGTTGGTATCATTAGGAACTTTAGCCATGAATATCTTCTGCACAGGTTCTCCCCTTGAGGGATTGTTCAAGTCCGTAAAAGTATCACACACTGACTCGGGAAAACCAGTGTTAAAAAAATAATGCCTAGAAGGAGGAGGCTCCACATTTCTAAGAGGAAGACCAAAAATTCCTCATGATCAATGGAGTGAGCAGTCTACCACCTTAGTTCAGAGACCCAAAGCAATGACTGACTAACTCACTATGGTAAATTAGGGAACACAGAGCACACCACTAAGAAGAAAATCCTAAAAAGATACAAACCAAACAAACTAGCCTTCTGAATGCTTCTGACCCAGGGAGATGAAGTCTTGATCATACAAAGCATTCAAAAAGGCAAACTGCTATCCAGGAAAAGCAGTTACCCAGACCTCCGACCGACAGTCTCTTCGAGTGTCGCCAAAAGAGTACATAGTCTGCCCGAGGTACCGCGATACACCCCTTGCAGTCACCTGTGTATCAACCTATATAATGGAAACTAGACCACCAACTTGTAATTAACAACCAGGGGGGTACAATCGACAACCTGACAAGTGTATGGGCAGGGTAACTAAGCCTGAAGATCCTCCTGAGGCCTGAAACGCAACAGGGCCATAATCACTCTTAGAGTACCTTGGACGGATCCAAGTGTCTCAGAGGTCTGACACAATTCGGGCCAGTAATACTACAAGATTCACCCCCAATACACACTCTCCCAAATGCTTTGTCGGGATTAGGAGTGGATATCTCTATCACCATCCTCCACGTGGCCTCGTGTTTGACTCCTATGCGAGAGGAGCTTCCCGGATTGAGTAATTACAAAGTGGATTTTTCACACCCTAGCACATACACCTAAGTTAAGTTTTGGTTGGCCTTAGAGAGTTTACCTCTCCACACCTAATCCAAGGCCCTAGCCTAAGCTATTGGTGAACCCTAGAAAAAGTGTTACTAATATATTTTAGATTAGCGCGTTCATTTTAGGGGCTTTTCTTACTCAAGGAATGAAAGTGAAACTGATGTTGTTTGAGAATTTTGCAAAAATGAAACTTATAAGAACACTGGCAAATAAAACTTTACACTAATTCTACAAATGAAAAAGAGTTTCAAGAAAGAAAATGCATGAACAAGCCTTCCAACATAAAGATGCAATCTTTTCTCCTTTCAATGCAAAATGCACAATGCAACTTTCAAGTGAAACAAAAGAGCAAATGAAATGATTTTCTTTCTTATTTTTTCTTTTGAAATGCTTTCAAGATGAGAAGAAAACACAACACTGTGCTAATTTCTTTTTCTTTTTCAAATAACAATGCAAAGAAAATGCAAAGAAAGAAACAGACCTAAAAAAACTAGGTTTTTTTTTTCTTCCTCCAATCAAAGCAGAACTAACAAAAGATGCTAAAAGAAACTACAGAATACACGATTCATGGCCCCCCTCAAAAAATACAACTCATTTTTCTAAAAAAATCAAGCTAAAAATAAGCCAAAAAAATCTAGGAAACAGAGAGAGACAAGATGATTTATTTTTTATTTTTTGCACTGCTTTAACAAGAAAAACCAAAGTAAAACATCGTTTTTGTTTTTCAAAGCAAGAAACAGGAAAAAGAGAAAACAAAAACCAAGATTGATAGAGACCCTAAGCCGACTATGTAAATGCAGGGATTCAAAAAGAAACCAAAGGAGGTTCTAAAACTTGAAAGTTCACTCTAAACCTCTAGGGAAAACAAAAGAAAACCAAGAAAACAAGTTGAAAACGAATCTGTAACCCAAGCTAAGGCAAAAAGTAGAGACTTTGTAAGGTCCAAGAAATCCCTGGGAAGCCTAAACTTCTGTTAGGAAAGAGAAAGACCTCTCTTTTAAAAAAAACTTTCAAGATATAGAGACGTGGGCTGTTGCATCAACAACCTGTGTATGTACGTGGGAAGTAGTGCAGCAGGGCGCGTACATGCTCCAAAAAATGGTTTTTGAAATAGTTTTTTTAAGTAGTGATTTGGAAAATTATGCAAGTAGAAAAGCCAATGCCATGTATGCATATGTAGAACATTTTAGGGCTATAACACTTTAGATGTTATCGCAGGGTAGTGGATGCCATGATGAAATGTTGTAGCCATTGCAGAGCTACCCATTGGCCCTAGATGCATGTTGAAGAGACAAGGTACATATGTTATCGCAGGGTACTGGATGCCATGCATAAGATATCCAAGTTTTCTATGGGAAACTGGATAGTCTCATGATGACATGTTGTAGCTATTGGAGAGCTACCCATCGGCCCTAGATGCATGCTGTAAAGTCACAAGGGTGCACGTGATGAGGTACAGATGCATTACAAGGTAGTGGATGTCCTGGGGACATGTTGTAGTTATTTGAGAACTACCCACAGGCCTTGGACACATTGGTTGTGAAGTCACAAGGATGCACATGATGAAGTACATATGCATTGCGAGGTAATGGATGTCATGGTGACATGTTGAAGCTATTTGAGAGCTACCCACAGGTAATCTTTAGAGGTAATCTTGGCATAATGTAGAATGTCTCCCTCACTGAGAGGGAGTGTTGATGTTTGGGCAACATCATAAAGACATTCTACTAGATTGATGCTTAATAATATGATTATTAATTATCAAGAAATATGATTAATTATAATATTATTATTGTAATAATATATTTATAATATAAAGTATAAATATATATAATAAAGTATAAAGTATAAATATATTTATTACCCAAGGGATGCATCTCTTCATGGATGGTCACCATGGTCACCATATGTTCTTTATATATAGAACACTCATCATTGTAATAAGATATTCATTCACATACAATATCATCTCTTATGAAAATCAATAGAAAATCATGATCGAGGATAAGGAAGAAGAGATTAAAGCAATCTAGGTAGGAAGGAGAGAAAGGGGAATAAGGTGAGTAAACTCTTAGGTGTGAAGGAGAGGATAATAAGTGAACCTGAGACAAATAAAGGAAGACAAAATGGAGGGAATAAAAGGAAATGTGAGCATAAAAATGCCTCAAAAGGGGGAAAATGGAGAATACAATGAGGGGAGGGGAGCCTTATAGTGGAAATAAGAGGTGGGAGGGATGGTCAATATGTTGCTAAGATTGCCTGAGTTTGTAGTCATCTTTATAGGTTATGTTATTAAAACCTAATGATTTCCGTAGAATAATGTGAGTTTGGGCCATAACTTTGGTTTGGGAAAAGCATATGTGGTGCTTTGTGAGATTGGAATGTTCAACAATGCTGATTTAGTGGTGCAATTATGGTTAATGTCAACAATATGCTCTTTAAGTGTAATTTTATGGACCAACCTATTTGGCCCGCGTACCAAACATCACAGGTATCCAAAATCTCAAAGACTTGTTGGTGTAGGAGGGGGTTAGTGTTGTCGTTCACATTGTTGAAGATGTTTTTGAGAGTTATGTGGGGCTTGAAAGTGGTTTTGATGTTCTTTTGTCTAAAGAATTTGAAAATTTTGTGACTCCTTGAATGAAGGGAAGGTGGGAAAGGGTGTTGGAGGTATGGGGGTTGGGGACGATGTGGTATTTGGGTTGTTAGCATTGTGAAAAACTATGTTTATTTAATTAAATGTATTTGAAAAGTACAATTGTTGTTATTAAGGGAGATGTTTGATGTCTTTAAATATCTTTATTTCACATTGCATCTAAGTTGATTGATGCTTAACTTCTTAGGGCATACAAATCAAACTTTTCATGTTTCAATCTTCAATTGGTAAAGCTCATGCCTCAAACATAACTCCAGTTAGGGATCCAATCTTACCATAAATTAGGAGGATTGTATCAGTGCCTTCAGAAATCTTCAAATAAACCATTTACTTGAAAGATCTACTTTGAACATTGCTTGGGAGGTCCATCGAATTATTTGGAAGCTCCATAATACTATGATTTTAATATATAACATTTAAAGAGAGGATTGTATCAGTGCCTTCAAAAATATTCAAATAAACAATTTACTTGAAATATCTACTTGGAACATTGCTTGGGAGGTCTAGTGAATTATTTGGGAGCTCCATGATACTATGATTTTAATATATAACATTAAAGAAATTGGATTCAAAATTTTGTAAACACCTATTGATTTCTAATTTGATCATTGAATAATTGAACAATTTGCTACTATTTTCCACATGAGGATTGTATTTGAGGAAAAATCAAATTAAAATGATCAAGTAATTTAATTTATAATATTTATAAAATAACAGTAATTATTTGATTTATCATATTGTTTTTATTGTGAAATAATTTGGAAATAAAATTTCCTAATTTTCTTTGATGATCATAAAGTAATATTTTTTTTTACTAGGAAAAAAAATCTTTGTATTGATATTTCAAGAAGAAATAAAATACACATAAGTTGGCTTCTAGGCACTGAAACCAACCACCCTAGACTGTAAGAAACTATTGTTTTTTGCAACCTTGCCTTACATTTCATCTTTGAGTAGCCCTTATGAGCATTCAAAACATTCCAACAAAATGACTAAGACAAGCCAAGACATTAACTGTTTATTTTATAGATCATATATAAGACTATTAAATAAAGAAACATTCATGTTGTGCATAAAAAAAGAACTTTCCATACTATTGCCCGAGGGGAATTATCTCCGAACTCTTGCTCAATCAACACACCCTCTTGAATAGTAAAAGAGATTTCTTCCAAATCACCTATCAATACCTATACTCTGTTCATAATAGGCCTTAAGACTAGATTAGTGATATTGTTCTTTCCATTTAATTAGTCAATTATGAGCTTAGAATCGCATAGAATCTAGATCCTTTTCACCTTGTTTTGTGGCACAATATTCAACAGAATCCAAAGTGCAAACAAGTTAGCTTTGTTATTAGAGCCAATTCCAACACCATACTTCAAAGTAAAGTGACGAGAGTTATTGAGAAAGAGAATGGCTCCCACACCACACTCACTTAGAGAGCCATGGCTTGCTCCATCGAAGAAGCCCCTCACCTTTGAAATATCTATAAAAGGGGTCAGGAGTTTCCTTGAAAGAGATCGCTTAAGATACTTCCTTCCTTCATCAAAAGAGACTTTAGTTTGATGAGATAATCTTCCCAAATTTGGCTCCAAACCTTCAAAGATCGATTAATTTATGGAGAGTTAGATTCCCCACAAAGCATAACATGGCAAATACTTAAAGGAACAAACAATTTTGTTGAGCAATCGACTTTCAAAGCAATCTAAGAGAGTAGGATTGCCCCAGTGATTATGTATATTAAAGATTTGAAACAAATCCTTCCATACAACTTTGGAAAAAGATCAATGGACAAAAAGATGATTTAGTGGATTCACTATATTTTTTACACAAGTAACACCATCCCGGACTGATCCAATCCCTTTGTTGTCCATTGTCCCAGGTTAAGATTTTATTTTCCAATGCCAATCATGTAAATATTATAACTTTTAATGGACAAGGTAACTTCCATGTTGCCTTCCACCACCACTTCCTTTCCACTCCTACATTCTCACCTATTTTAGCAATATAACCAAGCTTCCTGTAATGTTCCTGACTTGGCTAGTCTAGGAAACACTGCTAATGTGTGTGTAGGATCAAAGGTTTACAACATATAAATGATCATACAAATAATAAACGTGACAAAGGACTGCAAAGTTTGTATTATGATATCTCTGTGGATTACAAAATGGCTGAATGCGGCTGAATAACTGACAATACTCGACTAGATCAACATACAAAGGATCTTAGCCGGAATATAAATAAGCAACTACCACTGAATAAAATAACAACACTCGGCTAGATCAAAAGACAAAACGATCTTAGTCGGAATACAAATAAGCAACTAAAAGATAATACCCGGGATATGGGAGCACTATGGAATCAATGAAGAATGATGGAAGACCTAAATGATCTTCCCGGTGACTAGGGTGTGTCTTTCAACACCGAAATCATCCAACTGGTGTCTTCCTCCTGGAATACACTGAACTATCTCTCCTGAGATGTGCCTCTTCTCCTCAATGACAAGTCATAATCTGCATGATGATGAATTAGGTTGTTGTCCCTTCCTTTATAGCTTTCCAAAACCCTAAATCCCTGCTGAAACCTTAATTCACTGTTGACTTCCAAAACCCTAAATCACTGTTGAAACCCTAATTCACTGTTGACTTCTTCCCTCCAAGTGAATTTTACTTTATTTTATTATTCCATGATTAAATCACTCAATTAATTAATTAATTAACCATTTTACCTCTAAAAAGTGATTTATCCATCCTTATGGCTTCTCTAGCCACTGAAAGTCACTTCTCACCATCTTATCTTGTAGTGCTCTTCTTCCCGATTCCGATGAGCTATCACACTAAGAGGTTTCTCCAAGTAATATGCCCATTATGACCTTATTAGTGAATTTAATTAAGATATGACCCATAATAACTCAAAATTATGGAAATCGTCGGAATGCAACGAAACTAAAGCCAAGCTGTGCGGAATGGATCCTGATGATGAACAATGCAAGTCGGGCCCAAATAAACCCCTCAGTATCTCCCAAACTCTCTGTCACCCCTATCTGGCTACTCGGGTAGGCATAACACTTTGAAATGTTGTAATGTTATAATGTCCCAAAATGGGGACATTACAGTCCTCCTTGCTGGAAGATTGCTTGTCCTCAAGCAATAACTGAATCCAACTACATATGATACCAGGGTCCCATATCCACCTGTGTGACACAAGGTAGACTCCCCTCAAGATGTGGTCTCTCCAAGTGCTCACCATGCATGATACCCACATGCTCCTGATGAGTATAATGATCAATGGCCAAAGAATCTCAGTCAACTCCCCGAGCAACCACTCTACTCTAAACTCAACTCCGTCAAACGCTGAACTACCAAGCATTCCAATCCCCGGATCCCATATCAAATTATGAACTGCAATGCCTCGTGAGATATAATCCTGTAACATATCACTACCATGAGTCTCCTGCAAATAACACATGGTCTCAAACCGAAATGAGTCTGTCCTACCATACCATACCAAACCCAACACGACGCCCACCGATTGAACATGTTGTTGTCATAGTGAGGTACTACAAGACCTCAACGAATCACCAACCAGTGATGTGCTCTCCCCAATACTGAAACTCAATGGAAAATCAAGGGGACTTCCCCCTGCAAAGGTCCACTCGTCTCCACTAGTCAATGAAATGCCCAACCTTGTAATCCTAGGGTCCCATGCTAGTCTCTGACAGGGACCATCATGTTGATGCTGCTCTACTCTGATCATGACTGTCTGATCAAAGTATCCATTATGGATCCTCCACTCCTGGATCCTCAGAAGATGAAACAAACTATTGACCAAATGGACTCCTAGATCCCATGTCAAATTTGGAAGTTCATCACTTCCAATCCCCACTAACTGTTGATGTGCCCTACCAATAACTGCCGAAATCACTCCACCCTCATCCCAATGAGAGTCTGAATATGTAGCAACCTCTGAGATATCCTTTGTCCCATGGCCTAGTATACTATCCATCATGCCCAAGGCCTCAACTGTTTGCCCCTGATGATCCACCCCTGTCTTGATGTATGCAATCAAGACACTCCTGTTAGGTGGTCTAGGCCTACCAACTCTCCATGCCCCCTGCCACTGTCTAGCTCCCCCTGTGCTGCTATCAATGATGAAAGTATCGGGAAAGGCCATCATAAATATCTACAACCAACTGTAGGACTGGAAAGTAGCATATGCTTTGGTCAATCCAAAGGTCTTAACCAAAATCTCGGCCATCGACACCCATGGTAAATCACCTGTACTCATCACTGAATACCAACCATCAGGTACAACAGTAAGTATCTCTACCAACTGTGCGTCAATCATTCTCCATCCATAATCACTCATGCAACTGCTTCTATGGTGAAGGTGATCTCCCAGATCTATATACTGCTGCAAGGGAGAGGAATCTCCATGCTCTAATGAGTACATCTCCTCCCTGCCATCCAATGCGTCCCCTTGAATCCCATTGTACACCTCTGTATGTCTCTGTGAACTACCACTCATCATTGTGTGCCCCTGCATACTCATGTGATCTCCTGTATACACCTGCAACATCATGGATCCTGGGTGTACTACGGGGTCATCCTTTACATGAAGGTCAACCAATCCTGGAACATAAATGGAAGTGTCCTCAAAACTGCCCCTAGCTCTGGAATCCCCATGTGTACGTGTGTGCCCAACTGTCTCACCACCCCTCGTGAAGGGTGGTCCCTATGACCTATGGATATCCT